>JAFCMP010000111.1:0-245957 GCA_017506865.1 Tribonema minus | reverse complement strand
CGCGCGCCGCGTTTACTTTGGGTGTGCAGCATGGGTTGCGCAGCTTGATGTGCACTGTGCAGACCATGCCTGTTGACCAGCGTGAAGAATGACCAACTGGCCACACAGTGCTGTGATGTATGCTGTTCTTTTTGTTGTTGCATTTGCCAATGGAGCACTTGCTGCTTGTGAACCCATGGAAAGTTTGCTGGGCACTCAAAGCTTCAAAAAAGCCACAACTGATCAGTAACTGGTGGCATGCATGCTGATAAATGCACCACCGGCTTCAAAGTCACCGTTGGCGGCACGATTCGTGAGCAAGGAGCACATCGACTTTGGTGAGCTCAGCATGCTGCATCGAGTGCCCAACGAACTGGGACATGTCTAGAATGCTTGCGACAATCCCGGAGCAGTGTGAGGCAACAAAAAGCAGTGCGCGCATGGCAAACTTCAAGTATACGGGCGGTGCGTCGGCGGCGCGCAGCGCGCGTGTGTACATTCGGCCGCCACCGCGGCGCCCTTTTCAAAGCGTATGAGACATGCGGCGCGTGCTGTGTTGTTGGGCGCTGCCTCGTGTGCCCCCCCCCCTCCCCCGCCCCCCCCCTAACCCTGCACGTGCATCTGCATGCCAAACCCAAAGCGGTGCTTGTCTTCGACGTGGTTCAACTGCCCCGCGAACGACACGCTCGCCATGGGGAGGAAGCGCACTTCAATGTTGCCGTCCACCGTGCCGCTGCCGTTCACCGCAAAGTGCAACTTGGACTGCTTCAAGTTGAACTCCGCGCCTGAGACGAGCGTCACAGCGAGCAAAAAAGTGTGAGTTTGGTGTAATGGGTCGTGCAGTGGTCTTTGTTTGGTAAGAGGAGTTCGTGCAACTATTGATTTATTCTTCTGGCCTGCATGTTGAGACAGTTACACGGATACCTCAGCACTGCAGCATCACAACAAGACTAACCTAACCCTAAATCTAACCCTGATCTTACCAAGAGCGAAACCCCAAAGTCTCTCATGTGTTTGTGCAGGGTGCGTTGCAGCACTGAGGCAGCCCCTCATTACCGAGTTGACCAGCGACATCCCTCCAAGGCCAAAATAAACGGCGCTCGCAAATGCCTCTCCTGGGGGCAGCGCTGCCTTTAACGTGTGCTGACACACGTCACTGACAGCCGCCGCATTCATCAAAGGCATTGCTCTGCTTACAACGCGCATCAGCATCATCGTGCTATGCTTGATTGTAGAAATGCTGTGGAGTAACATCGCTGTGCATACATGCCAACCCTAAACCTTACGAGGCGCTAGCTTGTGGGTCGCCACCACTCAGGCACCGCTCTGCGCACAGGGGTGCAAACGCTAATCCTAACCCTAATCCTGACCTACTCCTAACCCTAGGCGAGTATGCATCTTGCTAAGACGTGGCAATGCGCAGTTAGGCTGCCGCCTTACGCACGCAGCAGCGAGCCCGCTGCGACGCTAAGGGGCTAGGTCACCTAGGATTAGGGTTAGGATCAGGGTTGGGACTAGGGTTAGGATCAGGCAACGCTCACCTACAGCGACGGCGCTCTCCTGCGGCCGCAGCGGGTTGAGCGCGAGCTCCGCGCCGAGCTGCACCCTCTCGTTGACGTGCCGCGCGTACTGCAGCTGCATCATGCCCTGCGGAGACAGTGGACAGACAGCACACCACAGCACAGCAGCATCAGCAGCAGTGGTCAGTGCGCAGAACGCGACCGCCGCGGCAGAACGGCATGCCCCTGGCGGCCCGAGCTTGAAAAGGGGGGGAGAAGGGGGGGCGGGGGGGGGGGGGGGGGGGACATGCCGTGCGTGCAATGGGAGGAGAGTGCTGCTGGCAGAGCGCTGCTCACTGTAACTGTGCTGTACCTGAGGCGTCACTGCCGCTTCTGTGCACCTGGCCGCAGCTGTGCTGGTTGCTGCAGGCAATGCGGCGTGTGGTGCGTGTGCAGTGCCTACGCGCGGCGCGACAGTTGCTGCAACGCGCAAACCTGGCCTGTTTTCGCACACACAGGTGCGTTTCCAAACATTGAGAACACTTGACGGCGGCACTAGCAACAGCGCAAGCAGGCATAGACGGAGGATGCCTGTCGATATGGTCGTGCACATGTGCATATATGGCCGTGCACATGTGCATCTATTAGCTGCTTGCGCCAGGTCAGCTTACGCAACAAAAGACTGCAGTGCGCAGCTCGCAAGTGCTGCATCGGTTTCGTGATGAGAGGGCAAGTCACCTTTTGCGGATGGCATCACTGTTCAACTGAGCAAAAACCACTTCAACACGTGATGCACTCGCCCGTGCAGCACGCTGCCTCTGAATGAAGACAGTACATGACAACATGGCACGTCAATACTTACACTCATACTCAAGCCTTGGGTGCGAAAAAGGGGCCACTCATCTACTCAACAACCGACTTCAATAGGTGCCATACAGCATGTCGCCTCTCAACGAGAACAGAGCAAACTGTACTTCAGCAGGTGACGTACCGCCACGTGCGGCACATTTCTCTGAAGCACGGAGTTCAAATTGCAAACAAGAACTTCAACAGGCAATGCACCGACCTGTACAGCCCGGCCTGCATGTTTGCCGCTGAATTATAAAGTTCAAAATGCAAATAAGAACTTCAACAGGTGACGCACCGGCCCGTACAGCACGTTGCCAGTCCAGTCGCGCGTCTGGTACTGCCCCCCCACGCTAATGGGCGCATCCCCCATCTGCGCGTGGTACGTACAGTCCATGCCCGCAGTGAGACGCGCCGTCAGCGCCTGCCAACCAGAGAAAACAAAACACAGTCATGAGTTTTTGACAGGGGAAACAGGCCTCGGAATGTGTACTTTTTGCGACGAGCCCCGGGGGAGGAAGCAGCGCGTGCACCACTTCTTGACTGGTGCCGTCCAGCAAGTGTAGGCACGTAGCTGCAGCAGAGTACTACAGTAGCTGGTAGGCTAGCATAGAGAGTACTGTACGCCCATGCCCGCCGTGAGACGTGCCGTCAGCGCCTGCCAAACAGAGGAAACACAGTCATGGGTTCTAAAGGGGCATGCTGCTGGCGATGCCTCAGCAAACACCATGTAGAATGGCATGCACGGCTCCTGTCGTCTTACGAGCCAGGGTAGAGGTAGCAAGCAAATAATAATGACGTTCAAGCCCACAGTGAGGCGTGCCGTCAGACCCTGCCAGACAGGAGGCACGCAGTGACGTTCGTAGGTGGTGATGGCGATGCGTACCTGAAATACTTGTCTGTATAGGCAAACTTTGCCATACGCGCTCGCTCTCGCCACTACAAGCTGTGGGCCCGAACAAGACACGGCGCCACAAACGGTAGGTAACATGAGGTGCCATATACCCGTACACCCGTAGCGTTTCTGAATCCTATGGTGTACTACACAGAAGCGTTCCTGATTCGAATGGTGTTTGCAAGAGAGACGGATACACACAGCAGCGCACCGCCACTGCACCAGCCTACATGCATGCATGTCTGTATGCATGCGCCACCGTGGCAGCTGACTTTGTCTGCCGCTGCGAGCTTGGGCATAAAACATGACAGCAGTGCATGGCGACGCCCGCACATGTTCTTCAAGTTCAACTACTCACTCGACTCATCTACTGCAGCGATCTCCAAGCGCTGTAGGGTTCAACTGAGCGAGGCTTGACACTGCTCTGACAACCGACAAAACAACCAGTGCAGTAGCAGATTCTTCAACTTCAACTTGCACAACTGCAAGCAACCAGGTACAGTAGGGGCGTCACCTGGTTGAAGCTGAACCCGAACGTCCCCAGCCCCGCGGTCACTTGGCACGCCGAGCTGCTGTCCTTCATCTCCGCGGTCGCCTGTATGGTGTCCTGCGCCCCCAGCGTGAACTGCACCTTGCCCAGTATGTTGCCTGCGCGTCGAGAGGGCGCCGTGATCAGTCAGGGCAACTGCGTAGTGCGCAAGTGCAGCCCGGTGACGTGCCACATTGGGAAATCACACGCCACACGCTGAGCATGAGCTCTGCTAAAAACCAAGGGGTCTGCTGCCGCATGCAGACACTTCCCAATGAAAATGGTGACGCAAGAAGACACTGATGGTCTGGGCATAGCGAGAGGTTCAGGGGGTATGCTTCGCGCGCGGTACCCACACCTACATACCTATGGGACAGAAGCCGCGCCCGATGACCCATTTGGATGCATTTATAGACGCGAATGGTCTGAGCATGCGCTTCGCTGAAAACCCAGGGGTGCGCTGCCGCATGCAAATACTCCCCGATGCAATGATGACGTAAATCACAGACAGTGTGGGCCTTGTAAGATTCAGAGGGTATGCTTCGCGCAGCCCCCATACCTACATACCTATGGGACAGAAGACGCGCCCGTCCAGGTCGCCGTCCTTGCTCATGCAACCCATGAGCACGCGCTTCTGTTCAAGTGCAAGCGGTATGCCGCCGCATGCCTCTTACGGCTTGAGTTACGTTCTAGGGTTAAATTAGGGCTTGGGCTAGGGTTGAGGTTAGCGTCTGTTCAAGTGCAAGGGGTATGCTGCCGCATGCTTCTTACGGTCAGGACGAAGGTCTCGGGTTAGGGTTGGGGTTAGGGTTAGCGCCGCATCTATACCTACGTACCTATGGGACAGAAGAAGCGCCCGTGCAGGGGTCGCCAGGACTAAGGTGGCATAGGAACAGGGTGAGGATTGGCGCAGCATCGATACCTACGTACCTATGGGACAGAAGACGCGCCCATCCAGGTCGCCGTCCTTGCTCATGCGCCCCATGAGCACGCGCGTCTGGTCCTCTGACACCACCGTGGACGTGAACGTCAGCGCGTTACCGCCTTGCACCGCCTGCGCATCACAGCGAAAACAACATGGACAGAAAGGCGCACGCAAACACCCTTTCAGGTCTATGATAAATTTCGTATTGATGAGACGAATGCAGTTTGACAGACAGATCTGATGTGAATCTCATGAGCGGCGTGCGGGGGCGAGAGACATTGGCGGCCCTTGCCTCGCGGAAGGAGCGACTGCATGCGCGTCTGGCGCCTAGCCCTAACCCTATCCCTATGAAGCGAAGTATTTGTGTTGTGCTACAAAGGTGCGCAGCGCGTGCGCAGCAGTGCGCACGCCTGCAGCACGTAGGCGACTAGGCATGGAAACCATCGAAGGCAGCGCAATTTGAGTTCTTCAATGGACTTTGAAGTACCTACTTCAAGAGGGGGCGCACACATCTTGAAAACATGGCGGACGAGCAGCGGCGGCCGCATGTAGCTGCAGCGTGCAGCCATGCAAGTAGGAGGCGATGCGTCATGACCGTTTGTTGAAGTGCCACGGCTGACGGAGGCTGACAAGGCTGGCGGCAAAGGGCGTAACCCTAACCCTAACCCTAACCCTAACCTAACCCTAACCGCGTGGCCAGCGAAGTGCGTGACATGGGCTGCTCTGGCGCCAGCGCACTAGCGCCGCCTAGCGCCGCTGAGGGTAGGCAAGTACCACGCCACACGCACCTGAGCACTCTCGAAGAGTGACATGCAGAGTCGATGACGCGAGCAAGTGGGTCTGGCGAGCGCGCCGCGCTCTCAAGGCATGCGTTTGCAGACCCGAACAGACACAATGACGCGAACGAGCTTCATGCACGACGGGTCTCGCGGTCGCGCCCTTAACGTCAAAACTAGCCTGAATTACATGACGCAAAACTGCTGCAGCAGCAAGTATTCAACTGACCACGCTCAAACTACATGCGCTCACTGAGCTGACCTAAACCTGCAGCAACCAACCTCAACTGACCGCGCTCAAACCATGTACTTGAAGTATGCGCTCTCAACGATGACCCCAGCAGCCCGCTGTACGCCGAGAAGAGCGTGGGCGTGAGCGCACGCTGGATGTGTTGACGTTGAAACTAACCTACATGACATGACGTAAATACGCAGCAACAAACCTCAACTGACAAGGCTCACAAACTGCCGCTCGCTGAGCGACGCTGACCGCGACGCTGCGCTCTCACCGACGAACCCAGCAGGCCACTGTACGCCGAGAAGAACGTGGGCGTGAGCGCGCGCTGTATGTGTTGCCGTTGAAACTAGCCTACATGACACCGTAAAGCTGCAGCAACAAACCTCAACTGACCGCGCTTAAACCCATGTACTTCAAGTGTGCGCTCTCACCGATGACCCCAGCAGCCCGCTGTACGCCGAGAAGAACGTGGGCGTGAGCGCGCGCTGTATGTCGACGCGCACGCCGTCCCACGTGTCCGCCTGCACCAGCCCCTTCACGCGGTTGTACTGGTCCGTGAACAGCGGCGGCGTCGTCACTGTCTCCGCCTTGCTGAGCACTGCCTCATCCGCCTGCTCGAGCAGCGTGGGCGTTGCTTCCAGCTGCTGCGCGTCCTCCTGGCGGCGCGCGAGAAGTTGAAGTTCAACAGATGATGTTGAGTTGTGCTGGAGCGAAGTAGGGAGATTCGTTGAGGTCAACATTGACTGTGCCTACTGTCTACCTGATATATAAGCAATTGACTGTGTCTACGTGGTATCCATACACGTAAAGCATGAAGGCTGCCTGCTAAAACGCTGAACGACGCGCGGGCCATCTCCGCGTAGCTGCGCCCCCCCCCCCCCCCCCCCCCCCATCGCAGAGGCACGTGGGCGGCCGCAGCCGTAGCGTGATGAGCACCGTGATGCATGCGCGCAGGGTGATTGAGGTTCGTGAGCTGCCATGGCCGCTGATGACCGGCTTCTGACTGGCATTTGCGTAGCACGCGTGTGCAGCATGATAGCAGTGGGAGGGCTTGCTTGAGCTTGCACTCATGATAGCCGAGCAAGACCTGAGAGCAGGCGGCGCAGTATGTTCTTCGCGTGCATGAAGAGCGGCGCCTTGCCATTCACATTTCATGGGGGCGAGGATTTACAGGCTGCGTGTCAAGTGCAGTGTTGAAGTTTGAGCCATGGCGCATTGACACTATGCGCTGGGAGGCCGACCGACAAGTAACGGTGCCATCGTCCTTGCTTGCAACGGATCCCATCGCTCTCAAGTTGCAGACCATTGCTGAGACCGCAGCTGCGGCAGTCAACACCCAGCGACGCACGCAATTGTGGAAGTGAATACCCGAGGGCCTCAAAGCATGCGAAGCTCAATTTTCCACTCACCATGCGCTATAGGAAAAGTGGATTCAGCTTAACCTTGAAGTACCATCAAACAAGATGCGACACGCTGATATCCACACCAGCGCAGTTTGACCATTCTCTCACCGCAGGAGCTGCAGCTTCGCATCGTGCCACGGAGCCGAAAAATGGCTGAGGTACATACACGAAGCTTGATGGCGGTGGTACCACAACTGATGTACGGTGTGGCTCGTCGTCTCTTGCTTCGCTGTCTGCTATATGCCTGTCAATCCGTCGCTGTGGTGCATCCTTTCTGCTGGTGCTGCTGGCTGGGCTATGTTGACTGCGTTTTGCTGGTCTGCCTCGAGGCTGCGCTATATTGAACATGCTATCCAGCGGCGCCGATCCTCAGCCTGCCCCACCGCCAGCGCCTTTCAACATGGAGGTCGCCGACAACTTCAACTATTTTTATTGAACTGCGATGTACCGTCGTTGAACTGCACTTTTTGGTGAGTTTGTGTGTAACCAAGAACATGCTTTAGCAGCATATATATGACTTGAGGGTATTTGTGACTGGCCGCGCAAAATGCTCGTGCCCTCAACGAGGTCTTGTGCACGCTCAAGTGCTGTTCCTGTGCCAGACACGCTCGCTGACAAGCCCACCTTGGTTGCGCTTGGTGAGCTGTTCCCATTGCGCACTTCTGTTTGTGCACCCCCTGCCACCACCCGTGCCGCAAATCTGTGCAGACGAATCATCACCATGGCTTCCCCTGTGATGGCTTACCAAGCATCGACTCGACAAAAGTTATGTGCATGGGCCAGTGCCATGGGTCGATGACTCCATGTAATGTGAGGGATACAGTGAGCTGGCGTTGACATCTGTGCACACACACGATCATCGGCTGGGCCTCATCAAATCTACTTACTGTGTGCTGTTTTGGATAGTTGCGGTGACACTGTACTGTAGTCACTGCCAGTGCTGACTGCAAAAGCTCAACAGTTAGGCATGAGCAGCCCTGAGGCGACGCGAACAAAGAGGACCATGCCTGGCTTAATACATGGATGGTTCAGTATCTGCTAGCACCTGGTCACAAAACTCATGTACAGTGGGCACGGCTAGTGGAGCACGCCACACGACTACTGGCGGACGCCACAGACAGTGCACGTGAGGCGGCACGGGTGCGCCTCCACCATGGTGCCGGGGCGTTTGCTCATCAGGTTTCTCAGACTCTAGTGCAGCGCGGCTACAGGCTGCTGCACCTGCTAGCAGCAATGGCCTTTGGTAGGCAACCGGAGGGAACCGGTATGCCGCCTGCGGCCCGGCTGGCAGCGTTGCTGTCTGGCGACTTTGCGGAGCTACTGAGAAAGACGCTGTCAGCAGCAGCGGCGCTGCGGGCCCCCAAACCAAACAACGCAGCTACGGCGTCGGCACAAACGAACTTCGATGCCGACAGGACGGAGGCTGACTCCAGGCAGCAAACAGCATGCGCTGCCCTCTCAGGCAAGCGACGGGGGGTAGGCCTGGCTGCCGCACGACTAGAGGCGCGTGAAGCATGCGCCCCAGCAGACGAGGTCACGGCACAGGTGCTGGCAGCAAAGCACCCTGAAACTGGCACCCGGCCCGGGGTAGTCGATACGCCAATGGAGCAAGTGCGCGGCCTGGTACGCGACGCCCGGCGGCACTGCTTGCACGGCGCAGGGGTGGCAACGACCGCCGGGCCCGCTGGCAGCGGCAGTCCCGTCTTCGAATCGGGTCAGGCGCATGATCGCAGCGATAGGCCTGAGGATGCTGCCAGCGCAGCCGGACGGCGCCTCGAGGTGGAGGCGACAGACATACTGTCGACCTTGTCCGCAGCAGGGGCGGGGAAGGCAGGAGGGCTGGACGGCCTACGCTATGAACACCTCTTGATGGCCGCTGGGCCTGGTGCACCAGTGAAAGCAGCCACCCGCCCCGTGGGCAGTGCCTCGCCAGGACTAGCTGGTGATTTAGAATCGGATGTGATGGAACCGGCATTCGCCCATCACCTGGCCAAGGTGTTCACGACGCTGCTTGTTGAGCCCGAACTGCTGCCGGAGCAATCGCAACGGCTTCTCCGCGCCGCGGCCCTCTCAGGCATAGGACAGAAGCGGCGTCCGATCGCCTGCTCCAGTGTCTGGCGCAGACTCCTCGGGTCCACAGCGGCACGGGGTGTCAAGGGCAAAATATCGGGGCTGCTGGCCTCCATGTCGCAGTTTGGCGTAGGATACCGGTCTGGCGTCGAGCATGTGGCAGCGCGCGCGCGCGTGTGGCACGAGCTGTATGGCACCACAATCCAGCTGGACTGTGAGAACGCATTTAACAGTGTGGATCGCGCCGCCATTGTGCGGGGACTTATGCTCTTCTGTCCGGAGCTGCTCCCGCACTTTGAGTCCGTATACTGTGGTGACACTGCCCCAGAGATGCGAGTGGAGGTGAACGGTGAAGCTCGCATTATCTGCTCCCACCTAGGGTGCCAGCAAGGGGACCCTCTAGGGCCGCTGTACTTTGCAGTGGCAGCGGCATTCCTACTCTTCTACCCTGATGGAGTGAGTGCGACGCCCGGCAGTATGCCGGCCTACGGCCACAGCACAGCGGAACCGCCAGCCCCGCACTGCGCTTTCCTGGATGACCTCAACGTGCTGCAAGCTGCCTACTTCGACGATGCAGCGGCCGCTGGGGTGGCAGAGGTGATCCGTCGGCTTGCGGCAGGGGGCCTACGCGTTCGACCAGACAAGTCGCTGGCCATTGCCATGCGCGGCACAGTGTTTGATGAAGCGGCCAGAGCACGCCTGCGCGCCCTTGACATACCGTTTGTGGACGCCACCATGCCAGAATCCAGTCAGGGCTTTACGTCGGTCGGGGTACCGGTAGGGCACCCAGCCTATGTGCATGCTGCCATGAGCAAGCATCTTGTTGACGCAGGGACATGGCGATTGTCGTGGCAGCTAGCTGGGATGGCGCGGCATCACCTACAGGCAGCACAGTTCATTCTGCGCAGGTCACTGACGAAGCGCATGGGCTTCTTAGCTCGGGTCGTTGACACGGCTTTGAGTGAGACATGGCTGCACGCATTTGACGGGTTCTGTGCATGGACGCTTGAACGCATGCTGCACCTGCACGGCTGCGCTACCGCGGCAGTCATGAAGTCACACCTGCTGGCCGCCTGCACTGCTGGTGACAATGAGGTAGCCAGCAGTGGCAGCGTGCTGGTATTGCCGCGCTTGGGCCCGCCAGAACTCACGGACATCGCAGTGCCACTGCGGGCGTCACGGTTGCCGGAGCGACGAGGCGGTCTGGGCATGCCGCTTTTGGGGCTACTGGCACCAGCCGCATACACGGCCCAGGCATGCACAACACTGCGGCCTGCAATAATTCATGCCACTGTGGCAGCAGGGGCCCTGAGGCTCGGCACTGACGAACACGGCGCAGTCACCTGGTTCGCGCAGCACTCATGCGCAATACGCGAGGACCAGGGACTGCCGCCAATCATCGAGGCCGTGCGACGCTCTACGCGAGCGCTGACAGCTGATGGCGGCGAAAAATCACGCACAGCTGTGGCCGAGCAGCTCCCAGCATCGTTGCTACGGTGGGCAGCGGATACAACGGCCGCAGCGTCGACGCTCCCCACTGCGGTGCAAGCGATCTACGCCGCAACTGCCGTCACGGAGACGGGGACCACTGAGCCAGCCCCACACACCCACGGCATTGTGCCTGGCGCCGAGGCGGCCGCTGCGGCGGCGACCGTACCTGGCCCTCAAGCCGCTGCCGCGGCTGCCTCTTCCACGCCCGCTAAAACACAAACTAGCGCGGAAGAAAGCAGCTGCAGCGGCGGGCAGGAGGACGACGACGACGACTGGGAGGCCTATGCTGACGAGATCTGCAGAAAGGTAGTGCCCCGCCGCCGGCGCGGTCACTTCACGCACGGACTACAAGCCGGCCTTTCAAATGTTCTTCGACGTCAATACGAGGACTGCCTGGTGGAGGACCTAGAGGCTGCCTCGGCTGGTGCCGTGGGCAAGCCGACGCAGGCTACACTTACTGGTGACTTGCGTGACACCAGCCGCCGCCGCCAACAGGCTAGCGCGCGGGTCCTGGCGCAGCTGCGCAGCCAGCGTGCGTCCGGCGCAATGGCGTGGATGAGCGTGCCACCCGCTGCCAATGACCGCCCGGGTGCGGCGCCCATGTCCAGTATGGCAGCAGCCACGATGATTATGGTTGCGATCTTTATAGACGGGTGGGGCATACAGGGCGAGGTGTGCCCATGGCGGTGCAGTGACGTGAGCCCCACCTCCACGCATGCGATCAGCTGCCCCAGCCAGCACATACGGGGGCACAACGCGACACACACTGCCCAAAAGCGGTGCCTACAGCGCATCTTGAGACAGCACCATGTCTCTATTGTCCGCAATGAGGACGCTAGCGTCTTCAAGGTACCGGGGTATCGGGCGGACACAGTCATTGACCCAGGGTGTCTGCACTTTAGCAGTGCATACCGTAACAAGGGAATAGTGCTAGACACAAGTGTGCGCGCACCCACAGCGAGCTCGTACCTGACAGGCAAAACAAATGCCTCGAACACGGACGGCTATGCTGCTGGGGTGGGGGAGGACGCGAAGGTCAAGCACCACACCGGCACCTTGACGTCATCTTGGGCTTTTGTGCCATTCGTGCAGGAGTCGTACGGACGGCTGGGCAAGCAGACAAGCCTTTTTGTTAAGGAGTTGGCAATGCACTCAGCACTGTGCTCAGGGGGGGGGAAGGCAGATGTGTTACGCAAGGCCGGGTTAGCTAAGCGTCAGATCCACATTGAGCTGAGCATATCGCTGGCGCGGGAGTTGGCGGAGCGCGTCATGGCATACACACGTGGAGCGCGAATGCTGGGCTGTGTTGCGGCGCCGGTATCCAAACTCCTAGGGCACAGCGCAGACTAGGCTGCTGCGTTGACGCAAGCTTTTCGATTGCATAGGCAACCCGGCCTCCCTTGGGCCTTTATAAATACAAGTCCATACGTACAGCATGTGCACCATTCAAGATCATCGAGATCATGATCATCTGGATCGGTGATGCAACGGTCAAATCTTGAGCTCGATAAAAAAGAGGCTTCAATCACCGACTGCACTGCACAGGCTTTACAGGCTCCACATTCACACAAGCAGCACACACACCAGCGACGTCTCAACAGCTACACCAGGGCACCATCAGCATGAGGGCAGCAGCAGTGGTAGCAGCGGTGGCCACCTTGGGTGTGCCTGGCAACTGCGTGCCTCTCGCACAGCTCCACAGCGGCGTGTTCACCCCCGACATGGTGCACAGCACCCTCAGCGCGCTCAAGCGGGACCACCAGTGGTACCTCAGTGCGCTTGGAATACGCGCTGGCCGCAGCCTGGCGACCAGCCAATGTGCCAGCCAGCAGAGAGCGATCCAAGCTGCCGCTGCAAGCGTAAGTGCCGAAGCTGAGCATATATTCTTGACGCCAGCACAACTGAAGCCAGGTGCTACATACACCTGCAAGGGTTTCCAGCAAACGCACTCACAACGGGCTACTCGCTGCTATTCCTGTTTCTTGCGGTGTCTCTCACAGTCCGCCGGGGAGTGCTTTATGAACCTGGTCTGCGAGGTGGGAGTGCCTCTCATCGGTAAGTAGCTTCGTTTCGCTGAAAGGAGCCTCTGCGCTACACGTGCATGGCACGTAACACCAACATAGCATTGCAGAAAGCCCCCTGTGCAGCACAGACTGCTGCGCTTACGTGCAAGCGCTTCGGCGAAGGGTGGCTCGCCAGTGTGGTGGCTATTTAACTTGCGGCGTGTGCTGGCACATGCAAGCCACAGGCATTGACACATGTGGGCACGACAATCATGGACCTGTTTGAAAACTTTGCATTGCCCCACCACTATCATCAGTTGATGCGGCAACATGACATCCTAGCATGCAGGCCGCAGCACTTTGCCACATTCCGACTTTCCTGCCCTCATCCCCCGACTTGACTCGATCCGCTGCTCTCCTCCGCCGCCGCCACCCTCACCAGACTTTGTCGACTGCCTGGCGAGCCACACGACCGCAGCGGGAGCGTCCACCGTCTTCAGCACGGACTTCACCACGCCGCTCAACGACCTGTGCAGCGCGTGCCACGGCAAGACGGGCTCGACGCTGGACGCGTGCGTCGCGCAGAAGGACGCGTTCATCACCGACAGCGCGTGCCCCGTCACCGTCTTCGCGCCGTACTACGAGAACGACCCTGGGAGCGCGCACTTCGACGCGCTCTTCAAGGATCCCACCAGAAAGGTGAGATGTTGGGCGGTGATGATCATCATACAGGTGGCACTGCGGCGACGTTCGTGCTGCGTGGCCGCCACTGCCTGCCAGGGCAGTATTCAGTCACTTGCCTTTTTGTTACTGTGATGATGGCACTACATTGCTGGTAGCGGCAGTGTGACCGAGATGACTGTGCCAACGGGCACTTGACCGTGCTTTCCTGGGACGCGTAGATCATGCAGTGCCCATACATGCATGCGCCTCTGTGTTTTATCACAGCATGCAGGGCGCCGCGCCACGTCACTCGGCACAGTCGTCGCCGCCTATCACTACAGGCACTGCTACGGCATAGCTGTATGATCGTTGTCAGCACTTCAGGACATATCAGCGCTTCACACGATGACCCTGCAGCTCGTGGCGGCGCCCTTCATTCATCCTCGCTCAGGGCGCGAAGGGCGTACGTGATTCTACTTTGCTGCGTCAGTGCCCGCTTCATTCTCACCACAATTTCAATAACTACATGCAGGACAGCAGTACTTTGCGACACATGCTGACCCGCAAAGCGCATTGCTCGCACTGCCCCCGCAGGCCGCAACGCCGACGCTGGGCATGGTCGCCGCCATCTGCAACGACTCCCACTGCTACGACAAGCTGTACGACTCCGTGCAGGCGCTGCTGCAGCTCATGCACGACGGCGGCTCGTGCCTCGACATGTTCCACTCCTCGGACGGAGGCGGCGGCAGCACCAACTCCACCATGTTGTCCAGTCAGACGGACCTCGGCAGCTTGGGCAACGGTACGTACATAGAGGCAGCGTTGAAGTGCGCTTTGAAGTTGGCGTCGGAGTCTGCAGCGCGCACGCTGTTCTGTTCGGCGTGAGGTTGTGTCTGTGCAGAGTTTTGTGCGACCGCGCACACGCTTCAACCGCGCACACGCTTCAACCGCGCACACGCCTCGAACGCGCTGTAGAGAGCGCTCCTGACGCACTCGCACCTGCCACTTTGACGCGCTCGCTTGCGACACGGCCGTTCGACCCGCGGCGCCACGCCCATGCACCGCGCGGTCGCAGGCAGAGGCGGCGCGCGCCGCGCAGCGCCGCGTTTGCTGCGCGCACCGGCGATAGCGCATGGCTCCGCTTCTGAGCACCACTGCGCTACGCGTAGCATCGCGTTCGAGCGCAGCCGCACTGCGCAAAATGCGCGTGTGTTACGCGTTCAGGTCATGCAGAGACGCGCCCGCCCTGTGCGCTGCCACAGGTACAAACATGGCGCGCGGAGCGCTGAGGGCGCGTTGCACTGGACACTGTGCACAGCAATCTGTGCTGTGCACTGGACATTGTGCACCACAATCGCTCACCACCACCGCAATCAGAAGTACACTTTGCTCAGTGAGCGCAGCGGCGTTACGAAGCACGCATGCGCATCTCGCGCTCAGCTCAACACAGATGATGAACCCGCCCCGCGCGCTGTCGCAGGCATGAACATGGCGCGCGCAGCGCTAAGCTGGTGTGTACTGGACACTGCGCACCACACCCGCTTACTATCACCGCAATCAGAAGTACACTGTGCTCAGTAATCGTAGCGGCGTTACGTAACACACAGGCGTAGCATGCGCTCAGCTCATCCGGATGTCACCCGCTGCTCACGAATGCGCAGGCATGGACATGGCGCGCGCAGCGCTGAGGCTGCTGTGCGCCTTCTCCCCCGCCGCGAGCGCCAGCGCCAAGCCCGTCTCCTGCTTTGACACGCTCGAGACCATCATGAGCGCCTACAACGAGACCGACACGAGCACGACCATCACCGCGCTGTGCCCGAGCACCACCAACAACGCGCCGCTCAAGTCCAGGTGCTGCATGCGCGAGATCATGGCCGCCGCGCCGCCCATGGTGAGCGCTGCCGCATATTGAACTTCAAAATTGAAGATTGTGCAGAGGGCGACTCTTTGTAGTGTTTGGCACATGCTGTACATAGCAGCGACAGATGTGATGTGCTGACAGGCCCTGACCTTGCAGTTTGGATCTGAACATTCCTTCTTGGCGAAGTTCACACTTGAGGTTGATGTTCAAGTCCAAGTTGAGATCAAAAGGTGCGCAGCCTGCGCTTGCTGCTGGAGCCTGCACGGATATGGAACTTCGTAGTTGTGATGCTTGTTAGCACACACGGCAGCGCTGCAGCGGTCATGACGCCGGATGCGTGGACTGCGCGCACTGTTTTGCTGATGCTCAGCGGCAGCGCCAGCACAACCACTGCTATCGGCTGTGAGTGTCCGGAAACAGCTTGAACATCTTGCGCGCCTACAGTACATCAATGCTATCAATGCTTGCGGTCCGTCCACCTCGATGGCGTTGCTCAGCAGCGTGTGCTTATTGATACATGCAGTCCGTTGCATGAATGCTCAGCAATGTGTGCTCTTTCAAACGCCACACCTCCGCACAAGCTGCCTTGCTGGCTGCCCTGTCATCGGACCTGCAGACTAAATTGGGCCGACGCAGCAAGTACTCAACATTCCTGGCGCTGACAGCACACTGCAGCTCTGCCCCAACAACAACGCGGTCTCGGCCGCCATGCACGGCAGACAGCACAATCGATGCTTCCCATCACAGAGAACAAGCCCGCACGCTGCTTACGATCGCATCCGCGCCGCGCCCGCTCTTACGCCTCTCATACGCCCCCGCTCGCTGCTGCCGCGCGCGCTGCTGCTGCCCCATCGCGCGCTGCCGCCGCCCGCCATCGCGCCCGCGCCGCCCCCACTCTTACGCTGCTCACGCGCTTGCCCCCGCCCCCTGCTGCTGCTGCCCCATCGCTCAGGAGGACACCCCCGACTTCTGGACGGACCTGGACGCCGCCTGCGGCCTCAACCTCGCCGACACCGACCCCGCGACGATGCTGCAGTTCTGCCCCGGCGCGCACGGCAGCGCTCAGAGCTTTGTCATCGGCCTGCACGTCTCGGGCCAGGACGTGTGCGGCGACGCGGGCCAGCTGCAGGCGATTATTCAGGGGACGGCGGACCACCTGGGCATCGAGACTTCGCAGGTGCGTGGTCGCACGCGTTTGAAGTTCGTTGATGCTGCGCTGAGGTGTGCTATGTGGCACTGTAAGTGTTGGTTGCGCTGCGTATGATGCGTGGCGATCGCCGATCCCAGAAAGAAAAAAATGGTGGATGCTTGAATTGTGGTGTTAATTACCCGGGCATCGACGGCGCAGGTGCGCGGACGCACGCTCGCACACGCTTGAAGTTCGCGCGCTCGCACGTGCTTGAAGTTGATAGGTGCCGTAGGCGCGCGCACGCCGTTTCAGTCAGCAGTTTGATGGCAGTTTGAAGTTTGAGGCGAATGCCAGGGTGAGGTGACGATGCAGGTGCACGGGCGCGCGCTGCGTCGCCTGTGCTTGAAGCGCATGCGGGCTGAGGTGCGCAATAGTGCGCATATGACATCCGGCATAGTACTAATGTATCACTCCGCTGCTGCGCTGCGTCTCAACGCTCAATCTCTGGCGCCGCCGCAGGTCATCATCTCGAGCTGCACGTACTCCGCCACGCGCACGCGCGTGCTGTACGCGCGGCGCCTCGCCACGGGCGTGAGCGACGTAGACGTCACCGTGACTGCCATCGGCAGCGCTCAGATCGCGCTCATGGACGACTGCAAGGTGAGCGCCGGTGACTGCGGCGCATGCATCATCTTCTCTGCTTGTGGATGAGTGTGATGCAGTCGTGGAGGGGCTTGTCAATGTGAATTCATTCATGGGCGTGAGCGACGTGGACGTCGCTGTAACTGCCATCGGCAGCGCTCATGGACGACTGCAAGGTGACCGCTGGTGACCGCAGCAAATGCATTCGCCCTGTCATCACCTGTGCTTGTGGATCGGTGTGATGCGGACATGGAGGAGCTTGACAACGTCAATGATGAATATTGGTCTTGCTTCAGAGCTGGGGGTGCAAGTGCCGTAGGCGGCGGCGCTCGCAGGCCTTGCGCACGAGTGCGCGGCGGATTCTCTCCATCTGGCGTGAAATTGTGGCCACTTCAAAACCTGCATCGATCGAGCTTTCAATGTTGACGGCTTCTTTGACCTGCACTTACCAGGCTTGCAAATTATGGCAATGCTCAGTCTGCTGACTTGCAGAGGTGCTGCTCAGAGTCATGTCACCCCAGACCTAGTCATCCTCTGACTGCAGACCTACGCTGGCAACGCCGTGCTTTCGGCGACCGCCCTCAACAGTCATCAACACCTGAAGCTCGATGCCACCAAAGCCATTGTTTTCACAATGCAGACGTTCACGCTTCAGGTTTTTAGTTCTGAATGTGCTGCACTGCATGTGCTTCCCCCCCCCCGTGCGCCCCCCCCCCCCCCATCGCCCCATCGCAGACCGCCGCCACAAGCCCCGCCTACTCCGCCGCCATCGCGACCAGCCTGAACACCACGTCATCCAGCGTCACCTCAGACAGTGTTGTGGTGGGCGAGATGTCGGCGCAGGGCACAAACAGCGCCCCCGCCGCGGCGGTGACGGCGGGCAGCGCGCTGCTGGGCGCACTGCTCGCTGCTGCGGCGCTGATCCTGTAACTGTCGTGTCATTGTAACTGCCGCGCACTCTCCGCAGCGCCCAGCATCGCGGCGGCGCCGCAGCCCCCGTCTGTCCGATGCTGTGCGGCAGCAGTGGGGACCGACGGTGCCGGGAGTGTCCGTCCCGTGTCGGGGTCATTGTTGAGTCACAAGTTGAAGTGAGTGTTGAAGTGGGTGGTAGAGGGGGTGGGCGTGCTCCTCACGTATACATGCCCCCCATAGATCGTTCTATGTGTCTTCCGCGATTGGCTTCCACATGCGCACCGTTAACGATCGTCAATCGTATCCGTCCCTCTGTGAGCCCAAGCAACGCTCGGCGACCGTCTGCAGAGCATTTGCCCCAAATCACAAGATATTGAGCCAGCCAGGTCCCCTTTCAGCCCCTCCCATGCCCAGCAGTGCGGTTCACGGCCGTACAGTTGTCGCTCCTTCCTGGTTCGGACTCGCGTGAAATATACAAGTCTGCACAAAGTGCTCTGCTGCTCCGTCCTTTAGATGTCCTACTTCATGCTGTGCCGTTGTCGTGAAAACTTGTGTGTATACATCCCAATCCACTCAAGCGTTTTGTTTTGGTGTATTTGTTTCTGATGCACGCCGTGCCGTGTACATCACTGTTTGGTTTTCACATTGGAACATTGCATGCTGGAGTTGTCTGTCACCGCGCACACTTGCACGTCTTCTTGGAGTGGCAATGGCACGGCTGGCATGCACATGCACTCTTTCAAAAAAGGCTCTTACTGGTCAAGTTTTTTTTACGTTTGTGAGTTGTCAACCTAGTGTAAAGCCTACCGACATGTGCCGCCCTGCAGTAATGAGCGCAAGGGCAAGCGCAAGGGCAGACATACGCTCTGCACGTGAGCTGAGGAAAGCGCGCTGCGCAGCCTGCTCTTCATAACTCTGAGCTCGCGCAATCTGGCGCCCCATCATCTGTGGTGCTGCATAACATTCTGGCGGGCGCGCCGGCCGCCGCAAGTGGGGGCTGTCTGGAAGGCTATTGTAACGTAAGTGCATGGGCGCCAACGTGTGCGTGTGCGTTCGTAGCATTTTGTGCAACTACCTGCTCAGTCCGACTCTCGACAAAGTATATGCCATTGGCTGTACTCTTGCCTGGCGGTGTGACCATATTCATGTGCCCCTCGTCCTCTGCATACCACATCGCAGTCTTTCCCTCTTCATCGGGCACGTCTACCCCTACATCGAGCAGCTACCTCACTATGGTGACCCAATCCCTCATCCGCGCACAAGCGAACTAAGCCAGTACATTACTACAGATGTTGCCGCGGTTGATGACGGCAGACAGTAGGTAAATGGTGGCACCTACTCCCTTTGGCTTCGTTTATTGGGCACCAAATTTTCAGCCAGTGATATCGCCATCAGAATGCGCTCAAACACGCAAGCATCATTGAGCAAGATGATAAAGCGCTCCTTCATAAAAGTGTACCTCTACAATGTGCCAGAACACTCTCAATTAGCAGCCAGCGTGCAACTTGCAGTAGCGTCCGTAATACTTACTACATACTATGGTCTGACGAGGTGCAGCGCACTCACGTGCATGCTGTGCATGGCGGTCGGTGCCCTGGGACGTCATCAACATCGCATTTTAGAACTGATATGCATAAGAAAACCCTGTGATCTGTTTGGCGATGGTCTGCTGTGAAAGACGCGAAGGACAAATCTGATCATCGAGCACCATGTCTTGTCATACGCATGTGCTGCCCGCAGCCTGCCACTCGTAAACTGCTACGCTCGCCCTGTCATCGGCCGCCTGCTGCTGACGGGATCGGAAGTCTTCGCCGTGAGCGTGAGCAACTGGGGCAAAGTCCGGCCTGGCGAGGACTGGCAGCAGGCAGTATGCGCAACAACTGCAGGCCAGCGAGTGCTGGGCAAGGGGGTGTGCCTCGCCCGGATCGCATTGGCGACCGTGATCAAGGTCAGCCAAAGGGTCTGTGTGTTGTTAGGGGGGGATTTCCCAGAGATCTGTCAGAGTTGGCAACATATGCGTTGACCAGCAGGACCTCCATTATCAAATGCGCAGAAACATCAATGCCGCATCAGTGCCGGCCGAGTATTGGGCAGGCGCAGGTGACAATGCACTGCACAGCCTTGCCGCATATTGGATTTCATGCGGCGCCTCGCAGCTGACGACAGCGACGGGTCATGGTACCGAGAGGCTCAATACAGGTTCCTCACAGCACTTTGAACAGCTCTTTGATCGCCTGCTGGCAGCCACGTGCGTGCACATTGATAAGACGTGGGTGGCTGTTGATACCCTTGTAGCACATCATCAATTCCTGCTGTGTGTTTGGAATCATTGGTGTGGCCCATGCCGATTATGACAGGAAGTTGTTGAGCAATGAAGTACCTTAGTGCCATGTTCCTTTCAGCAGTATACCATGTGAAAGAGTCCAATCACAGTGCTTGGCGGCCGGTTTAGGTTCGACATGCCGCTACACAAGGCTTTGCGTATCGCTCATGATGCCTTGGCCGTCAACATCCATTGTCTGTTGGTGACTTACACTTAGTCGCATGCTCGACATGCATTGGCTGTAGGTGACTTACACTTAGTTGCATGCTCGACATGCATTGTCTGTTGGCGACTTACACTTAGTCGCGTGCTCGACATGCATTGTCTGTAGGTGACTTACACTTAGTCGCATTCTTAGTCCCGGTGCTGCCACTGCTTTCTCGAGCCGCCGTGCGTCACCGTCTGCACGGACTGTTGCGACCTCGTGCTTGGCAAATTACAGGCGCTCCTCTACAGCAGTAACCCATCGTTTACGGGGGGCACTTCAGTCAATGCTGCGACATGCATGTTACATGACCTGCCCTGCATGTTTCCATTGATGTGTGTATGCAGGTGGTGGCTCGTGGCAGCAACACGGTCAAGCAGGCAGTCAAGGACGGCTTGTGCGAGCCGTCTCCCAACGTCAACAAAGAGGCTGTTACTGACCATGCCGACTGCGAGGAGCAATGGTGAGTGATGAGCAGCTAGAGTGCAAGAGTGGTGCATCAGGCCAACCAGAGGCGCGTCATTGTTGACCAGCAATCGACGTTGGCATCACGCTGACGCACAGCACAATCTGCAGCAGCTGAGGTCCTCATCGGTGGACGCCGTTGCCGTTTGTGGGCGCTACCTGCTTTGTGTCCGGTTTATTCCATTGACTTCAAGGCGGGGGGAGGCGACACAAGGTGAGTGCTGCTGCTGGAGGCTATGGTTCAGTATCTGGGCTGAAGACATTATGGCAGATGTGGCATCGGCCCAATGGGCAGTGTCGTCTCAATCCAAGCGACAGTGGGTTTCGAATTGAACGAGGAGAGCCCGACCTGGCCCATTTCGCTGCCAGTGGCGTAAAAGTTGTGGTATAGTCACTGAGGCTGTTGTTGCACCTGCATGCTGAGCATCTTTGTGGTACACACGAAACCTTCGGTTTCTGACACATGTTTTAGATCTTGGTGTGGTTCAGAAGCGCATATGTGGTGTTCCTGTTTGCAGTGAAACAGCTGTGCTTTGCCACGCACGCCAGACAAAGTGTGTTGGGACAGCACCTGTACGCTGGTGTGTTGCTATAAAAGTATACTCTGAAGTATCGAAATTGAACGCAGCTGCAAGTAACATCAAGCACCAGTGACCATTGATATCAATAAATGTTGTCCTCTCTTGCACTGGAATGGCCAGCTATGCGGCAGGACTAGGGTTGCCGAAACGGTAATTTTTTGAACATGCTGTCAATGGTATTTGTAGCGTAAAATCGCTGCAGTGCTGCTGCTGTAACTGTTACTCAGGCTGGAAATGCAAGTCTGTGCTGCTTTGAGCTTACAAATATCGTGCTGCTGTCATACTCGGCCTGATATGAATGTGTGCCGATTTGAGCCTAGGGCTACTGATGCTTTTCCTGTGCTTCTGCTGCAGCGCGAAAGGGCGTGGCAATGGCCAAGGAGACCAATGGCGGCCGGCGATTCAGTGAGATGCAGATCCGCTTTACTGGGCGCACGTCCTCTACGTCCCGCAAAGAGGACAGTCAGGAGCAGGTGCTGGACTTGAGCGAGACCAACAGCAAGAACGGTGAGTGTTCTCTGCTCGTTACACTTCTGCGCATGCATACATGCGAGACAGTGGTCGTCACGATTGCGGTCGGCTGAAGCGGACATCATCATATATCGTCCTCAGAGTAATGGCGGGCATGGATTTTCAGGTGCGTCAGAAGTGAGGTTTGCCATGATGCACAGCACATCCTCCGAGATGTCCTCAGCTTCTGAGCTTGACATCTTCAATCTCATCCCGGCACCTGCGGCACCAGGTGCATAGTGGGTACTTGGGTGACCTCGTGGCGCCAGCAGAGCCTGATCGTACACAGCGGTGGTGACATGCCACCGGCATTCATTGACACTTCTGAACATAGCGGCTTCTGGACCTTGCTGGCACAGGGGGCGCTCTGGAGCTGCTATGGTGCACAGGTAACCTGCTGATACAGGCTGCGTGTTACTGCTGCAGCAGTATGTATATCAGTCATATGATATCTGCAGCACGCAAGCGTGCTTTCTGTTACGTTGCGCTGGCAGCATGTGGCGGCAGCGGTGTGCCAGTTGTTCTGTGCAACGGTGCAGTTTGTGGGACGCGCTGACTAAGAGCTTATCTGTCGTACCTACAGTTTTTTTGGACCTCCCTGCTGGCGTTTGTGGTTGTGGGCACCCAATGCCAACAGCTTGACGCACACAGTAAGACCCCCTGTGACACTGATCTCTACTCGTTCTGCCTCCCCCGTGGCAGGAATTGTGGGGACTGAAGAAAGGCCTCCTCGCATTGTCAGTCGCTGTGTGGACCAGACTGCAGCGTGGTGCAGGGTCATGTCTGACGCCGATCTGTTGTTGCACCTGCCGTCATGTTTCTCTGCAGGCAAGAAGGCCCACAAGCCGTCCGAGGGGCACCGCTTCACCCCTCACCAGCTGGGTTTGCACAAGCAGCGCGTCTCCAGGGAGCGGGCCGCCCAGCAGGCCGTCGCACAGCAGCCGCCAGCAGGCGATTCGACTCCCGCTGCCAAGCGGTCCGGCGGCGGGCAACGCCGCGGCGGCAAGAACAAGCGCGCGGCCGGGCAGCCCAGCGCCGGCTCGGATGAGGACCCCGCCGATGCTGATGGGGGGAGTGACAGCGAACTGCCGGACAGCCAGGAGGTGTTGGAGTACGCTGCTGCAGAGAAGAGGGAGCAAGGTACGGCACTTTGATTTGCGCAGTAGCCATGCTTGGCATTTCTGAACGCAAACATCAACAGTTGCTGACGCATAGCGGTGCATATTACTTCCAGTTTCCTGTATTGCGGCACAGGGCATTGTACACACAACAGTCACCTGATAGCCTGCTGAAGAGTACATGTCAATGTGGCAGTTCAATGGCACCTCGTCGGCACTTGCCGACTATTCTCTCTTGACATGACGTCATCAGGTTGCTCGCACACGTGCACATGCTGCACACGTGCACATGCTGTATGGGCATGTGATAGCAACATGTCACAGGCTGGCACTGGCACCATTGTGGCACTGTAAACTCTTGGCATCAAACACCTATCGCGTTCATGTCCCGGTACTACATTGGATGGTTGACACCTACTTTTCAACGCGCAACACGAACTGAAGCTTTTGGTGCTCTGGATGCCGTTACTGCTGATAGATGATGATGGCTACATCGTTACATGTGGCAACATGCTGCATGAATAGACGCCACTTGTGGCCATTGAAACCATTGTGATGTTGCGCCAACAACTCACTTGAATCAATGCGAGCTGTGCTCAGCACGAGCTCAAGCTATTGGTGCAGTTGGTGCTCTGTTGTGGTTATTACAACATGCCAGAGCTGATGGTGCTCTTTGTGTTCCTCTTTGCTGATGACCAATCCATGAAGCGCCAGCATCAATTGACGCTACTTGTGGCCACTGGAATAAACTTGATGTTTCCTCAAAACACTAATTTGAAACTATGCGAGCTGGGTTCAGCACGAGCTCACCCTCTTGGTGCCAGGCGTGCTGTGTTGGGGTTAGTGGGGCTTTTGACGTTGTGCTACATGCATTGCAGTTTACACACTGTTGAGCATTGCATCAACAGTGCTCATTGGACCACATGAGCGTCTCCAGCATGCATGTCAGCACTTTAAAGTCAGTCAGGTTATTGACGATACGTCGTACCTTCAACAGCTATCTGTCCCTCGGCTCCTGCGTGGACATGTGAGCGCACATGCGCTTCTACGAGTACGTTACTGACGAGTGCGTGAAACATCTCGTGCTGACTGTTGAGGTGTCTGTACTGCTCCAAACTGAGCTCCGTGCAGGTGCAAACTCGGCAGAGGTTTGCAGTGCTGCTGCTGTGATCTGTGAAGGTCGTGGTGCTCTTTGATGTTCCTCTTTACTGATGAAGAAACTATGTAGCGCCGGCATCAATTGACGCCAATGTGGCACTTCTAACCATTGTGTCACTTTCTGCAAAACACTCATTTGAATCAATGTGAGCTGTGTTCAGCGCGCGCTCAAGCTCTAGGTACAATGCGCGCTGAGGTTGCAGATGGCGCACTTGCTTGGGGTTCAACGACCGTTGCGTTTTGCTGCTGTCATGCAGGCAAGGCGGCTTGCGACGCGTCACGCATCGCCAAGGCGGACAAGAACGATGCAGTCGCAGTGGCGGCTGCTGTAGCGGCGGTGGCGAAAACGACGGAAAAGCGCAGGGCCAACGGTGAGCCCGGTTGATGCATTGTACACTTCTGCTTTTGTCCCGCTTGTGCTGCAGCAACAGTTGAGGTTGACGCATATATCGTTCTCAAAATGCAAGCAGCAACAAGTGTTAGTACACAGTACACAAAGTCAGTGGCCCTTGCCTGTCCGCGTCGGTATCGTGTCCTCCCTCATTCTATTCGACAACGCATTTAAGGATATTCTGGCACTTCAGTTTCGTCGTGTACAGGGTGCATTCGCAGCGCGTCAGGGGGCTTCTGCAGGTAAATGACAATGTGCATACAGCATGACAATGGCTGCTGGTGCAGGCATCTCGCAAGAGCATGTTTCTTGCAGGTAAGCTGTTCTATCAAGTAGCGTCACTGGCAGCATGTGGAAGTACTTTTGATATGCTTTTTGTACACCCATGTAATATGTGCTGTTGAAGGTAGCAACACATTATCATCCGGGCACCATGCTGCATCAAATGACGCCACTTGTGGCAATTAAAACAATCGTGATGTTGTGCGCCAAAACTCAATTGAATCAACGCGAGCTGTGTTCAGCACGAGCTCAAGCTCTATGTACAATGTGAACTGAGGTTGCAGTTGACGCGATGGGCGACGGACATAGCAGTTGCATGTTTACACACGGTACAATAAGCATCAGAGTTACTCATTGGACCAGATGAGGGTGACCAGCATGTCGGCGCTTCACGGTCAGTCAACCTACTGATGCTAACTCCTACCTTTGTTGGCGATTGGTCCCTCACCTCCTCTGTTGACAAAACCCTGTGCAATTGTCGTAGGCAATGCTGAAGTTAATGTCGCGACACGTATTCGCACTCTTTTTCTACTTTGGGGCAGCATGGATGTAAAGTATGCACTGAAGTTGACACTGCAACTGGCAGTATATTCACACAGTTGAAGTTGAACCTCACTCAATTGTGTGTGGGTGGAAACATATCACCATGCAGGTTCTCGCACCATGGACACCACCTGTGGGCATTGCTAAAAACGTGACAATTGTTCTGCAATAACTAATTTGAATCCACGCGACCTGGGTTCAGCATGAGCTCAAGCTCTTGGTGCTCTTGGTGCAGAGGCTGCCGTTGGCGCTTTTGGGCTGTTTGTTGAACATACTTGGAGGTAGATTGCAGCGCATGCCGCCCGTGGCCTGTGACACATTTGTGACCTTACTGCCACATGCTCGTTTACCGTGTGCTGTTGACTTTGTAGCTGAACGGAAGGTAGGCACATGCTAGCAGACATGGCAATGGCCAATATCGACTCGCATGAATCAACAGTGACTTGCACGTGAGTCTCAGCTGGTGTACAAGTCGATGTATGCTTGTACGGGGGTGCAGCATCGACGCAACTTCAGCTGACAGTTCAACTGATGGGTGACGGCGGACCGGCGCAGAGCGCAGCAGCATAGGCAATGCTTTGGTCTCATTGCTGTGGTCGTTTTGATGACATTCAGAAATGCTTCTGTGCCAATGAGTCCGCCAAGCAGCTGCGTATCCATCCGACCTGCTTGTTCTGTTGGTCAGACATAGCTGTGTGGTTGTGCTTGTGTGCTTGTGTAGGACTCTGCCAACTGGTCGTTGTCGTGTGCCGCAGGACGAAAGAGGTGCAAAGTGTCAAAGGAGGTGGAGGAATGGGCCGCAAGCATGCGGGTGGATCTGGACGGCCACAAGAAGTCCCTCTGGGAAATGGACCACGATGAGATCATGGTAAGGTTGAAGATGACCATTGGTCCAGGCCGCATGTGATTGTAGATTGTCTTGGTAACCAGCCTACGATTGAGTTGGCAACACATAGGCGTTGTGTCACTAGATTTAGAGTCTATGTTTTAGAAAACCTTGGACGCTAGAGATAGAGAGCACTGAGGGCTGTGGCATCGTCCTCGGCGCCAGCGACATCTCCAGGTGGCCACCTTAGGTGTGCCCTGCCAGAAAGCCTCAAAGCGATGGCATGTAGAATACAATCGTAAGACTCAACCTGAGCTGCTGCTGCCAAACAGCCTTCAGAGAGCATGACCGTCACAAATCTACTTCAGATGCCAAACGTCTGTGCAAGAGTCTGCAATGGTTCTCGGCTGTGCTTCGCTCGGCGTGATGCTGTGTTGTACTGAATGGACTCTGTTCGCGCACTAACACAGCAGCTGGCAAAGCCCTGTAACAAGTGCAGGATTGCTGTATGTCGAAGCATGTGCTCTGTGAAAGCGCAGGATCATTGTACGTAAAGCACATACTGGCTTGCAACTAGCTTGATGATGTGAGCTGTGTACAGAGCTACAGTAGGGTTGCAAAAAAACGTATTTTGATGTTCATTGTCATGTTCAAGTGCATTTGTCGTCATTCCTGAGCTGCAATTCATGCATGCTCACCACGTGCCCCACAAAATGCAGCCCTTGTGCAGCATGCCAAGATGACAAAATCTTGTTGAGCCGTACTTTGTTCACCAAATACGCCCCAAGCATGCCATTTTGGCACAGCCAGATACGTTCCTTTGCAACCCCATGTGACATAGTACGTGTGGCCTCATTGTCGAGCTCTGATCTTCTGCCCATCATTCTGGCGCAGGAGCTGGCGCTGGACGAGGGCGGCGCGTGCTTGGTGGAGCGCAGCAGCAAGAAACTGGCGTTGGAAGCCATCAAGGGCCGCTATGAGGGCAACAAACAGTTGTACATGGCGGTGTACAACAACATGGAGTTCCCCAAGGGGCACATGCCCTACAGCCTGACTGCTGTGCAGAGCGGGCCGGGAGCACCGATTGAGGATGTCTAGGTGTGGTGGCATTGGTGGGGAGGTGCTGACAGGGGCAGTGTGATAACTGATCATGACGTTCATTTTGAGGTTTGAACAGCGTTTTCTGAGTGCATCGTACATCTGTCATTGACAATTAGCTTTTGTGGCGTCCACAACGCCCTAGCAATTGTTCGCATTCGAGCTTCTGGGACTTCAAGCTGTGTGTGTATATACAAACGAGGCTTCGGCCGCAATTTTCTTCTGTTCCTTCCATGCTCTTGCTTTGACTGCTTGCGCATCTGACGTGTACTTGCAAATTTTTTATCTGCATTCACATGTTTGAGACTTTTCCCGATCCTGGTGTCAGCACACATCTCACTGCAGACAAGAGCGTTCGTGCGGGGCGTTGCACATCCTGGCTACACATGTTGCCGCCATGGCCCTGACTGCGTGCACTCGATACCATCACTGGACCCTTTCGGGTAGGCAAATCCACTTGCAGATGATTTGACTTGTCGCCGCTCCCGTAAAGCGGATCAGCTCCTGGTTGACGGAGGCGGGGGTAGGTGACCCAACCCACACCCTCGTGCGGAATGCAGGCCATCTGAATTCGCCGCACTGATGCTCCAAGAACATGTCGTCGTACAAGTCGGCATCGTAGGAGCCTCTCCAGACGCGCGCCAGTTGAGTTAAAGGCCTGCCCCACAGTGGCCTTGGCAGAAAGAAGTTGGGTCGACGGGGATAGTTATAATCTTCGAGTGTTGGTGCCAGCCTCTGTAGTTCAATCACGACCCCTTGGTGCCCCGCCAGATCGTAATCGTACGCACAGCCATGTGCACGTTCTGCTGCTGCACGAGCGCGCTGTGCCCTATCAGCAGCTTTTCTCGCCAGTTCGATCGGAAAGGCACGTCGATCATCGAGACTCATGACTTCCAGAATCAGTGATGGGTATGGGTACAGCAGACCATCGCGGGCACTGAAGGGACCAGCACGCAGCTCGAATGCGTTCAGCTCCAGTTCGCACATCACCAGCCTGAACTTGAGCCAGTGCTGATGAGAACCATGGAGGACCTAAATGTAGCTGACCACCTCTTCCGGTAGCAATGGAGGTGTTGCCCTCTTCTGCTGCTTCCTGCTGGTGCTGCGACGGGTGGGTGCGATGGTCATTCTGGCCACTCTGTGTGTCAATGCCCCAAGGTTGAGAAAATAAATCGCCAGACCTGCACGCTCGTCGCACCAAGAGTGGCAGTTGTGACCGTTGCACCCGTCTGATATTCGCCACTCGAGGCAAAAGTGGTGGCGATTCTGGCCATCTGAGGCCAGCCCTTGACGACGGCGAGAAACCCCACCCAGTTTCATCTCTCAGGCTCTCAAACATGACATATACCCGCTGCTGCTGCACTGCAAAGGGCACTGCTGAGGCACTGGAGTGGCCGTTTCGGCGGTTAGGATTAGGGCTTGGGTGCTGGCCAGGGGGAGATGTGGTGGCGACTCTGGCCATGCGAAGGACAGGCCCTTAACGAGGGCGGAAAACCCCACCCACTTTCATCTCTCTCTCAGCAGCAGCAGTGTGGCACCAGATGAAGAGAGCTGCAGATGATGATATTCATAATGCTCGCGGCAGCGCTATGGTGCGCTCAGTCGAAGCTTTCATCGTCATGGGCGCCAGCGGATGGCTCACTGAACGCAGCGCTCATGATTTGAGCCGAGTGCTGAGGGGTGCGGCACCCACACACCTGCACTTTCCTGGGTCCTGCCTGCCTCCCATGGCAGAGCTCGAGAGCATCCTCGCCTTCAAGCACATAGAGTCGATCTGGATGAGCGGCCCGCTCCCCTCCCCATGCCCTCAGATTGACAGCCTGTACTGCAGCCGGTCATGGAGTGGCACCCTGCTCAAGGCAGAGCTGTGGAGGCTGACCGCGCCGGAGGTTGATGGGCTGCCCAGCAGCTTGATGCACTTGTCGCTTCGGCAGTGTCACCTGACTCAGGGCGAATGGCGGCAGGTGCAGCTACCACAGTGCCTGCTGTCACTCACCCTTGAGCCAGTTAGGGACGAAGCCGAATGTGGGATGCTCCCACAAATGAGGCTGCCGGAGGGCCTCAAAGACTTGAGTCTGATGAACTGCAAGTTCGAAAGCCTGCACCCGCCTGCGGATCTGAGGACCCTTCGCTTGGAGCAGTGTGCCTATCCTAGCACCCTGCGCATATGGGCGGCGGCGAAAGCGACGACAGCGACAACGGCAGCAGTCCGAGCGGCAGTCGCTGCGGGGGCATCAGCGGCGGCGGGAGCGGAGACAGGAGCGGAGGAGTCTAAAGCAGCCTTCGCAGAATCAGATTTCAATTCAGTGGTTGCGCCGGAGGCCGCTGCGACGGAGACGGGCGCAACGCCACCTTCCCTTCACATCGGCCTCCACGAACTTGAGGTTATGAGTGAGACATCACTGCACATACCCTCAACGGTGGTGCGCCTTTCGACTAGCCGCCAGGATGGCTTGATGGACGTCCTGCCGGCGACGCTGCGTGAGCTGGACCTGGATGGCAAGATATCCCAGCCACTACGTCTGCCGCCTGTGCTTCAGAAGCTCGCGGTACTCTTTCACATACATGACTTCCATGGGGCACTCAGCCAGCTGCCGTCGACCCTGCACGAGCTCAGCCTCTCTGGCCTCGGCGACAGAATCGAGCTGCCCCGCGCGTGGCCGCCTGGATTGCAGAAGCTGAAGCTGAGTGGCTCCTTCACCTGTTCGCTGGGTGCCCTCCCTGCGGGCCTGAAGGTGAGAAACTGTCACCACTTGTACAGCGGTGTGGTGCATGGTGCGCGCAATACATCTTCAAATCTCATCGTCTTTCCCATCATGTATCTCTCTCTCTCTCTCTCAACTCTAATTGTCTTTCCCATCATTTATCTCTCTCTCTCTCTCATGTTGCATCTGTTTCTCGAACAGGAACTTAAAGTGCGCAGCAGAGACTTCGACAAGCCCCTGGGCGCTCTGCCCGCATCGCTCACCTACATCAAGGTTGATGGAGGTGCCGGTGGGTGTTCCGGGTTTTTCGACCAGGAGTTGGGTCCGCTGCCGTCGGCGCTGGTTCGTATTGTTGTTGTTACTGATTTCAACCGGGCGCTGGGGCCGCTGCCGCCACTGCTGCGCACACTGTCGATGGGCGAATGTTTCGATCAGTCCCTCGGCGCGCTGCCGCTGGCGCTGATGCACTTGAAGCTAGGCGCATCCTTCAACCAGTCCCTGGGAGCGCTGCCGCCCAAGCTGGCCGTGCTCAGCCTGGGCGAGGACTTCAATCGCCCGCTGCGTCCGCTGCCGCCGTCGCTGGCGGAGCTGAGGATCAGCGCGTGCTTCGACCAGCCGCTGGCGCCGCTGCCGCCGGCGCTCGTCGAGCTGCACGTCGGCGACGCGTTCCGCACGGCATTAGGACCGCTGCCGGCCGGCCTGGCGCACTTGACCCTTGGTAATGCGTTCGATCATGCCCTAGGCCTTCTGCCGGCGGGCCTCAGGAGCCTGAGCCTCGGTGACGCGTTCGATCGTGCCCTGGGCCCTCTGCCGGCAGGCCTCGCAAGCGTGGAGCTCGGGCACAGTTTCAGCCAGCCACTCGGGGATGTGCCCATGCTGTGTGATGTAGAAATGAGACGCTGCGCTTAGGCAGCGGCTAGTAATTGAGGGCGTTGCATTGACACGGCCGCAGCAACCCGGTGAAGTGCACATCATTCAATACAACTCTCGTTGTACCTCTCGTTGCTGCTGTGTGCTACTGCCTCCTCCACTGCTCTACCGCTCTGCTGTGTTGAGTGATGTGCAGCGCGGCCATGTCGGGAAGTGTGTTGCGAGCGGGCGCCACAACGCGACAACATTATTCATGCCGTTCACTGTGTGACCTATGCAGCGCGATTGGTGCAGTGCTTGCCCCATGCTGGCGCGCGTCTTGCATAGCTCGCACATCATATTCACCACATTAACCATTCCGCATTGCTTGTGCGTCGCGCACTTTTGTGCCTGCACCACTTGAGCTTGGCCTGACCCCAGCAGTTCGCTTGGAACCTGCCATTGCCGCTGCCTAGTCTGCTGGCCGGCTGTGAGAACAGAACGTGGCTGTAGGCGTTTCTCACACAGCTTGTATGTTCAACTTACCAGCACGCTTAAGCTTTGTGTAAAGACCTGTCACATGTCATGTTTGGCCGGGCACAAGAGGTGGCCGGCCTGCATAGTTGTGATTTTCAATATGGCCATGGCCGCATACAAATATGAGCAAATGGGCGGCCACATGCTCAAGTATGAGATTTCTGGCCGCACGGTTGTCTTGGTGGCCACATAAAATATGGGCATCTTTACAGTCCGGGAACGGTGCTCCTTCCGAGAACGCGATGAAACGTTTTCAGCGGGCTGAGATCTTGCAGAGTTCCCATACTCTTTAAGCATGAGGCGTAGCGCCTTGCATCGAGATACATCACGGCAGCAGCTCAGCATGAAGAGAGCAGCAGCAGCGCTGTTGGCTGTAGGCACCAGTACAGCAGTGGCAGGCAGCAGCATGCTGGCGCCGCTCATGTTGGACAATGGCGTGACTTTCACGCCGGAAATGGTGCACAGCACTCTGAGCGCCCTCAAAAAGGACCATAAGCGGTACCTTGATGCGCTGGGACTGCGCGCAGGGCGTAGTCTGGGGACCAGTACAGCGTGCGCTGTCACAGCTGCCGCAGATGTATGTCGCTGGCAACCACGCAACTAAGGGTTTTGCGAGAGCACATGATGCGGCCATGTCATTTTGTGCTACGCGCAGCTCGATCATGTCAATCTCACACCGCCATTGCTTGTGTACGCTATGTGTTCTGCAGACAGCGAGGGAATGTGTTCTTAGCCTGCTGTGCGACGTCGGAGTGCCTCTAATGGGTGAGTCGCAGCAACTCGAGGTGTGAGCATGACATCACAGGCTGACAGGCCATGTTTTGCGGGCTTCTGTGCACATACCATCGCAGGATGGCAAGCCTTGTCTCGTGGGATTCTGGTCCAAATGGCAAGACATGACAAAGTCGACCATGCGGCATTGTACCAAGGAAGCAGTCCGCTGCGTATGCGGCCATGCCCAATGCTGCAGCATGATCACTACTACAGAGTACCACCAATAATCGAATGCATGTGATCTCGTTGCTGAAAAAACAAAAATCGTCATCAACACCACCAGCACCCGACTACGTGCCTCCTTTGCCGATCACCAATCTCATGTCACTCTCTGCGTCGCCCGCAACGCCGGTGCCCAATGCCACCACTGGTTCGCCTCGCTCAGGCTTCTTCGACTGCCTGGCAAGCAACGTGGGCAACTCCAAGGCCTCCCCCGTCTTCAGCACGGACTTCACAACCCCCGTGCAAGACTTGTGCAAGACGTGTGGGGGAAAAACGGGGGCTGCGCTTGACGCGTGCGTGGACGAAAAGGACGGCTTCGTGACCGACAGCAGCTGCGGCCTGACGGTGTTTGCGCCGTACTACGAGAACGATCCCGGCGGCGCGCACTTCGACGCACTTTTCAAGGACCCCGAGGGGAAGGTGAGCGGCGAGCACTGCTGACAAGGTCGCGCTCATTCGGGGGCAGCAGCTTACTTGTACCGCAGTCACATACGCAACAGGCTCATAGGTTACAGGCGCGCATCACCAGTGAAGAACTGGGATGAGTTGCCGCACTCTGAAAAATACCACGGCCATTGCTTGGAAGCTGCATGCCGGTGCCATGTAATTACTTTTACATTTGGGAGACGTGTGCAGCACTCAGTGCAGCCCTGCTGTGCCATTTTCTGACACGAGTGAACAGCTCGTTTTGCCTCAGAGAAACATACATCACTAAACTGCTTGTGACATGGCCCTATGCCTAACTCTTCTTGCTAACCCTAGCCTTAAACCTAACGCTGAACGTGACCCAGATCACCGACGAGACGCTGGGCATGGTCGCCGCCATCTGCAACGACGGCCACTGCTACAACCAGCTCTACGACTCTGTCCAGGCGCTGCTGAAGCTCATGCACGACGGCGGCTCGTGCCTCAACATCTTTGCCAGCACCAGCTCGGCCACGGATCTGGGCGGCTTTGGCGAAGGTACGCTGCGACAGCGGCCACCGTAGGGGCATGTATGCTGTGTGGCGTGTTGCCGCGTGTGCACAATACACGGGGGGTCACGTGCGGCAGACAACATTGTATTCTACTTTGTTGACGCGCAGGACTTGTTTCGGCTCGACGGAGAACGCGCATTTTCTCCTCGTCTTTGTTGACGGGCGCAGCGCTGGTGGTTTCATCTCCTGTGTACATGGAGAGAATGTGTGTGCTATCGCTCAATGCGTGTGCGCAGCGCAGGCACGGGCATCATGCGCGGAGCGCTGAGGCTGCTGTGCACACTGGACGCCGTGAATGGCAACCGCTCGCCAGCACCATAGTGAGAGTACATTGTGCACAGTGAGAGCAGCGGCATGATTTAGGACGCACGTGAGTCTCGCGCTCAGCGCAGCGGTTGACGCGCGCCGCCCCTTGTGCTGCCGTGCTGCAGGTATGGAGATGCGCGTGGAGCGCTGAGGCTGCTGTGCACTGGACACTGTGCGCACCGCTCACCGCCGCCGCAATCAGAAGCACACTTTGCGCAGTAAGAGCAATGGCGTTACATGAAACGCACATACCTACATCCCGTGCTCAGCTCAGCAGACGATGCGCCACGTGCGCCCAAAATGCGTGCGCAGGCATGGAAGTGGCGCGCGAAGCACTGAGGCTGCTGTGCACTGGACACTGTACCAACAACTCTCACCACCATCGCCATCAGAAGTACTTTGTGCGCAGTAAGAGCAGCGGCGTTACGGGAACACGCACTCAGCTCACCAGCCGCTGCGCCACGTTCGCTCGAAACGCGTGCGCAGGCATGGACATGGCGCGCGGAGTACTGAGGCTGCTGTGCGCGTTCTCCAGCCCGCCCAAGGGCAGCAGCGCTCAGCCCGTCTCGTGCTTCAAGACGCTGGAGACCATAACGGGCGTCTATAACGAGACCGACAAAAGCGCCACCGTCGCCGCGCTGTGCCCCAGCGCCGCCAACAACGCGCTGGCAAAGTCCGGGTGCTGCATGCGCGAGATCATGGCCGGCGCGCCGCCCATGGTGAGCGCTGCTGCCTGCATTTGCTGTGCTCGGTGCGTTTGCTGCAACAGTGTATTGCGGCCTGCATTTGCTGTCGTGCGGGTGCGCTCTGTGTGTTTGCTGTAATGGTGACAGACGTAAAGATGGCAGTGGCGGAAAGAAGGATTAGGGGATAGAAGCTGCCAGCACTCGCTGCAGAGGGGGGGCTCGGCGCCGCCAAGGCCGCCCTACCGGAGCACACGCAAACATGTAGCACAGTGAGCAATACATCGGTGAGCGCGGTAGCATGTGATCGGCGTGGTCACGATTTGCTGCACACTTCAACATTGAAGTATATGCAGCGCGCCCACATACGCTTCAACATTAGAGTATATGCAGCGGCTCAAACTTATGCACTCATTCAGGTACCCAGCGCTCAGCTCATGACGCTTCGCGCTTCCTACAAGCCTGACCAAGTCACCCCCCCTTATGTGTGCCCCATTGCTCAGCAGGGCGCCCCCGCCTTCTGGACGGACGTGGACGCCGCCTGCGGACTCAACCTCGCCGACACGGACCCGCACACGATGCTGCAGTTCTGCCCCGACGCGCACGGCAGCGCTCAGAGCTTTGTCATCGGCCTGCACATTGCGGGCGCCGACGTGTGCAGCGACGACGCCAAGCTGAGCGCTGTCATCGAGGCGAGCGCCGCCGCGCTGAGCATCGAGGCTTCGCAGGTGCGCGCGCGTGCACCAGGCTCGAGCTTCTTTGTGAAGAGCGCACCCACCTTGGCCCTCTTGCTCAGGCTGTCGCATGTTGTCGCTCACCGCAGGTGGCTAAGAGGCGCAACGATTGCGGGTGCGGCATGATTGCGATGTGTGCGTCTACCTGAGATCTGTCGCCGCATGTCGGAGCTGGCAGGACTCGGCATGGTTTTGAGAACTTTGAGACCGCAGCCGCAGACCAGGTCAAGCGTAAGAAAGCCGTTTCCCATGCAAGGGAGCCACTGCATCGCCGGGCTTGCGCTTGTGTCTCGTGTCACATGCACCACGCACAGAATGGCAGGCCGTTTCAATGCGGCAGCCATGCTCAGGCACAGTGCGTCACGCATCGTGGTACAAGCGCGACACAGGCACATAATTCCAGTCACTCAGCCTTGTTTGTGGGCGGCTAGTGTGCTTGTCACCTGCCTCCTCCGCCGTCCACCAGTACCCCATGGCGTCAGGGATGTTCTACTTGCGAATTGCACAGTTGCGGCAGCTGATGGCTGAACACGCTGCATGTTCGGTGTGACGCTGCGCAGGTTACCATCTCAAGCTGCACGTACTCTGCCGCGCGCACACGCGTGCTGCATGCGCGACGCCTGGCCGTGGGCACGAGCGACGTGGGCGTCACCGTAACTGCCATTGGCAGTGCTCAGATCGATGCCATGGACGCGTGCAAGGTGAGATTTCACGCGCCTGCAGTTGCATGCAAATGCTACAGGGTGGTGCCAGTGGAGCCTATGTCTGCGTAGTGTCACGTCAGGGCGGTCGTTGCAGTTTGTCCGAGCTCAACGTACCCGGGCCCTGACTGTGTGGCACAGTTGAGCTCTGATGCACACCGGCATGTGCAGCCGCAAGCAGCAGCCATGGTCAATCATTGGGACGTAGCGATATGACGGCGTGGTTGGTCACGGTGCTAACGTGTGCCAATGTTACAAACGTGCAGTCGATGCCTGGCTGATGAAAGTTGCCGGCACTGCATTGCCATGTGCCCTTCCCAACGCATGAGCTTATTCCCTGAATCCACCGTGTGTTTACTGTTGCTATCTGCGCCCTCATAGGCAAAGACTTGGATTGCGGTCGGCTGAGCGCTGGTGAGACATCGCGTTGCACTCTAGGCATATGCTATTGCTAATACCAATCCATCCATTCCAATCACTTCAGCCCCCTGCGCCCCCCCCCCGCCCAATGCACTGCAGGCCGCTGCGCTGTCCCCTGCCTTCCCCGCCGCCATTGCCACGAGCCTCAGCCTGAGCTCTTCCAGCGTCACCGCAGACTCCGCGCTAGCGGGGGAGATGTCAGCGGAGGGCACCAGCAGCGCCCCTCTCAGGGCAGCTACGGCGGGTTCTGCGCTGGTGGCGCTGCTGCTCGCTGCTGCGGCGCTGGTGATGTAGCTGGCGCGTCACCTACGCTGCGCAGCGCGCGTGTCGGCAGAGGTCCTGGCCGGCGCGACTTGCCCACGTGCAATCTCGCCGTCGCAGCAGCGGTTTCTGGTTTTTACGAATGGTCATGCTGCAGTGCGCGGCAGCAGCTATTGGTGTGCTGGCCATGTGGCTGCATGGCTTCATGCCAGGGAGCGCGACAGCACTGCGCGTTGGATTTGTTACGTACTCTGCCACTTGCCGGCAGCATGCACGTTTTGTGGCGGCGTGTCTCCTCCTAGTTCAAGTTCATGTTCGGTGTCTAGTATGTTTGGCGAACTGTTGCAAACAGTTGGATCATACCAGCGACCGTGTCGCGGTATATGGTGTTGAGTTGAATTTCAGTGTGTGCCATTTCCTTCCTGCTGCGAACGGGTACGCCCGCCACTGTCCAGCACGGGGGACAGTCCTTCGTGTCAGCTGCGCAAACTAATATCAACAGATTTACGGTCCATTCGATTTTTCGTTGTGCATGGTGTTTACGCAGTCGCGACCATTGCTTGCTTCCCGAATACGTTGGCTGGTGTGTGTTTGTGGTGAATGCACCGGAAAGTTTGTCCTTCATTGCGTGTACGCAGACGCACTCTTGTCCAACGAATCAAGGCCACCTTGGGGCTGCTATAAATACAAGATCATAAGTACACAGACGCCTTGGGTGAGTGAACTCAAAAATCTTTTTTTCTTTTTCAAATGTTCTGTTCTCACTTCACTTCACTTCTTCACCACTTCAAGTGTGCACTTCAACTTTCCAACTTCAACTGGCTTCGCGTGCAAACTGTCCAGGTACCACAAGCAGCCAGCATGGTGCTCTCACCAAAGCGGGGTAGACGCCGCAATGGTGCCAGCAGCCGTGAAGGGGACCTGACGCGGAAGGGAACTGCTACGGTGGAGGTGTTCAAGATCATGGCCTCACTGTCGCTGCTGCCTGGGCCCGCTTGGGGCCTCAACAAGGAGCTGCAGCGCGATGTGAAGGTGGCGGTGAAGATCATCGTCCGCACTGAAATGCCTGCCGCCGTCTTTCGCGCGTTGCTGACCACCAGGACAGTCAAGCACCTGATTATCCACAGTGCAATGCCGCGAGCACACGTCATGCCGAACACAATTGGGGCACTGGAGCTGCACGGTGTACGTAGCAGGGTGAAGGACATGCCGCAGCATCTGCATTCCCTCACGCTCGTGCTGCCGCAAGGACTGGGCAGTGCGTATGCAGCGGCGTACCTTGGCATGCTGCCAGAGACTGTGCGCAGCCTAGCACTTGACGCCAGTCAGTGTCACGCAAACCTGACGGACCTTACGCTGCCCGCGCGCCTGCAGACGCTGAGATTGACGCGCCTGCGTGAGCTCCCCGCTCTGCTTGCCTCTCTCACCAGCATCACGTTGGAGTCGTGCTGTCTTGAGGCTATCGTACAGCTGCCGCCGTCAGTGTCGGAAGCCTGCCTCAGTGACACCTCGTGCCGTGTGGACCAGTTCACCAGAACGAGCATCGGTGTTGAGGGCACCAATCTCTGCCGCTTGCGGCTGACGGGGCTGCAACCTACGTGGGCAGTTCAGCCAGTGCCACAGGGCCTCACTGACCTACACATCCAGTGGCACTTCAGAAGTGACCGCTGGGGACGAGACATTTCCGTGGCCCTGTCAGCGCTGCCGCAGAGCCTGGAGGCGCTGCCGCTCTCATGCGGCTATGGACGCCTAAACCTCACGCTCGGCGCGCTACGGCACACCCTTGAGACGCTCGACGCAACCGGCGTCGCCACCTTCAACAGCGCTCTGGGCCTGCTGCCCGAGAGCCTTACGCGCCTGAGCCTCGGCGAGAGCTTCGACCAAGCCCTCGGAACACTACCAGCTGCCCTGACGGAGCTGCGCATCGGCAAGGGGACCTCATGGGGCTTCTGCTACTTCAACCAGTCCCTCGGCGTCCTCCCGCCGTCGTTGCGGGTGCTCGACTTGCACCAGTGCTACCGCTTCAATCAGCCGCTGGGCCGCCTGCCGCGCGCGCTGTGGCAGCTGCGTCTCGGCGACGCCTTCAACCAGCCGCTGCTGCACCAGCCCACGCACGCGCTGCTCCCCCCGTGCAGGGCCAGCAGGCAGCGGCGCCTGCCAGTGCATTCAATGCCGCGCTGGCGGCAGACCCGCTGCGGCCAGCGCCTGACGCGTCTGCGCGGCTGCCCGAGACTCTCGCCGTGCTGCACCTCGGGGAGGCCTTTGACCACCCCCTGGGGCCGCTCCCGGAGGGCCTGGCGGAGCTGCAGGTGGGCAGTTTCGGCCGCGACGGCTGCTTCAGCCACGCCCTGGGCCCGCTGCCTGCGGCGCTGCGCATACTGGACCTGACGACGCGCGCCGCGTGCGATCACGCGCTCGGTGGTCTGCCGGACGCGCTGCGTGAGCTGCGCCTCGGCGGCGCATTTGACCAGCCGCTGCCGCAGCTCCCCGCGCGCCTCGAGGTGCTGGCACTGGGAGACGTGTTCGATGCGGCGCTGCCGGCGGCGCTGCCGTGTGCGCTGCGCGAGCTGCACCTGGGGAACCGCCTCAACGCGCCGCTGACGCTGACGCCGAGGCTGGAGGTCCTGACCGTCGGCGCCAGCTACACGCATCGGCTGGACCTCGCGGCGCTTTCGCTGAAGGAGCTGCACGTCGGTCGCAAGTACGTGCACGCGCTGCCGCCGCTGCCGGGGACGCGTGTCACGCGGGCGCACTGGCGGGACACATGACGTCGCACCCCGCCTGCGACGGCATGCATGTGGGGGGCTTGTTGCAGGGCCGCTGTGCTGTGCAGCGTTGTGCGTCGTGCAGGACGTGCAATCGTGCAGGGTGCAACAGCGCTCAGCATGTGCAACCTGCGGTAAGCTGCGCTGAGCGGCTCAGGCGCACTCCGAGCGAGGCGTGCATTGCTGGCGAGGTGCACTTGCGCCAGGGTCTGAGCTGTTGGCTGACTGATTGCACGCTCACAAGCAGTAGGACCACTTGACGAACGTTGAGCAGTGCAGTGATCATGATGTGACGCGCCTTGTTGAGCAAGTGCAGCCCACAAAGACAAAGACTTGTATGGTGGCGCCATGGAAACCAAGCATGAAACATCAGCTCTATGTTGCATTCGTCTGCTGCTCACGTCCTGTTCACATCTACCTGCCTCGTTCGCGCTGCCTGCTGCCATCTGGTACTGCATGAGATGTGCATTCTGTGGCTGTGCCTGAACAAATGTTGCCTTGCATGTTGTAGCGATGGCAATTCTGCTGTGTAGCAACATGATCATGTTGCGGTACATGCTGTCAACAGTTGTCATCAATCCTCATGATTGCATAAGCACGCTCTTACAGTGATGTGCACCTTTGCTCAGCCACGTGGCATGAATATGAACACACTTGCACTTGCAGTTCGAGCGTCTCTGATTTTGTGTTGACCTCACAAATCGAAGCACATCAAACGCAAGGCCTTCTGCTCTCACACGAGTTGCGGCCGGAGTGCTTGACAGCTCCGCTCGAGAGTCCTTGCGGCGCCGACCGTCATTTCACAGGCACTTCCCTCCTCAGGTGTGTACTCATGAGCCTTCATACTAGATGTCCAGGTGCAACATGGGCTGTTCCATTCAGCTTTCTGACTCGGCGTGCCGGAGGGAGGCATGATGGCGTTGAAAATGGGCCATCTATGAAGCTGCTAGTCTCTGGAGATGTCTGCTGCTCGCACCCCTCGTCCATGCGTCTTTGGCAACATCCGACGGAGCTTCCGAAGTCTCGCATGTCAGTCTGTGCCCCTGGCTGTCTGCTGTTCCTTTTGCAGCCAGCAGGTGCCTTGACTTACGTTGCTCATGTCAATCGCAGCAGCATTTCACGCTTCGCCGTCTATCTTCAGGCATTACAGTACCTCAGAGGTTGTTTGACTTGTGCTTCAACCCAGGTAGCAGCAGCACGATGGCGGAGCTGAGAGATCGCGCCGCAGCCAGCAAGGCTGCCGCCAATGGGTCTGGCGCGGCGCAGCCCAATGGAGCGGACAAAGTCAAGAGCAGCAGCAGCAGGGATGAGTTGAAGCTGTTGGTGGCGGTGGTTGGCATCTACGGCTGCTACATGACGAGCGCCATGCTGCAGGAGCACATCTACTCATACAAGAGCCCGGACGGCGGGAGGTTCAGCCAGACGCAGTTCCTGCTGTGGGTGCAGTGCGTGGTGAACGTGATCTTTGCGGGGATTGCCATGATGCTGGGTGAGTTGGAAAGTTGTCGATGTGTTGCCGAAGAGATTTTCATTGATAAATCATCCCAGTATAGTATTTAGGTGTCTTGTTTCAATGCAGACCTTATGGCATAGCCGGCTGGAACAACCACCACATGCATCTATGTTTCCACTAAAATCAGGCACAACAGTAAGGACAGCATTATTGACTTTGATTATGAACTGCGTGCGCTCACTGCAGCACATGAAAGTTTCACAACTAGCCCGCAGCTCTCTACTTGAGCATATTGAGTGTTGTGTTGCAGGCATGCCTTCAGGCACCCACAGCCGAGTCACGGTGTGGCAAGCTAATGCATACCCCCTGTACTTTTGTTTGCTTTTCAATGATCGCGCACACACGTTGGATTCAGACCTAGTTCAAAAAGCACAATTGAATTCAGAAGTATCTCAACAAGCACAACTCACTTCCACATCGTATGCATGCAGCCACTCAAGGCATGTCAGCGTGGCGCATTAGCACCACACATCAAATCACGTCAGCTATATGCAGAACAAATTGCAACAATGATGTACTTCAAAGTACCTTTTTAACACTTGTGTTCACCTTTGTGAGTGGTTCAGCAGTCGTTTCTTGCGTCTCACGCTCGCCCTGTGCGTTGGCCACCAGTGATAATTTGCAGTGCAAAGCGCAAGTGCATCAGCTGTTCTGTTGCTGCTTTGCAACCCATTAACTGGGAAGGGATTTTAGCCTACAAACGTTCATTTTGACCTACATCACGCCACTCAAGCTACTTTGGTGTACTCCAGCATATTTGGTAACATACTGGTGAAACACCGGCTCTGCCAGCCAAGCTGACCAGGCGCAGTTCTAACATTGCTAAACTGTGAGCCTGCTCAGGCATCAGCAAGCAAGCTGGAACACTTCACTCTTGCTACACAGCAGGTTGGAACAAATTGCAACAATGATGTACTTCAAAGTACCTTTTTAACACTTGTGTTCACCTTTGTGAGTGGTTCAGCAGTCGTGTCTTGCGTCTCACGCTCGCCCTGTGCGTTGGCCACCAGTGATAATTTGCAGTGCAAAGCGCAAGTGCATCAGCTGTTCTGTTGCTGCTTTGCAACCCATTAACTGGGAAGGGATTTTAGCCTACAAACGTTCGTTTTGACCTACATCACGCCACTCAAGCTACTTTGGTGTACTCCAGCATATTTGGTAACATACTGGTGAAACACCGGCTCTGCCAGCCAAGCTGACCAGGCGCAGTTCTAACATTGCTAAACTGTGAGCCTGCTCAGGCATCAGCAAGCAAGCTGGAACACTTCACTCTTGCTACACAGCAGGTTGGCGTGCAGCTCAGTGGTGTCATCACGAGTACTTGCCAATGACAGCAAGAAGGAGTGCCATTGCGAAGATTCTTTTCACCACTACACTTTGCTAATGCAGTGCCTACTGTTCAGGTACTATTAGAAGTTGCCGCTTGGTAGGTTTGTTGAAGTAACCGAGAACCCGAGCTCACACACACATGAGCACCTTGGCGACTGCCCCCCCCCCCCCCCCCCCCCCCTCCCCCCTCAACAGCCAAGGGCAGCGGCGAGGCGATCCCCCACAAGCTATTCTCGATGGCGGGAGCGGGCTACATCAGCGCCATGATCTGCTCCCTGGAGTCCCTGAACTACATCAACTTCCCCACCAAGGAGCTCGGCAAGAGCTGCAAGATGATCCCCGTCATGCTCTTCGGCGTGGTGTTTGCGGGCAAGCGCTACAGCGTGCGCGACTACGTAGGAGTCGCGCTGATTACCGCGGGCATCGTCACCTTTAACCTCGCCGGCAAGCACAAGTCGGTGAGTCAGGAGTCTGGGTCTGAGTAGGCGTTGCGCTGATTACCGCGGGCATCGTCACCGTTAACCTCGCCGGCAAGCGCAAGTCAGTGAGTCGGGGTCTGAGTATGCGTCGCGCTCGTCGCCGTGGGCATTGTCACCTTTGACCCATTGGCAAGCACAAGTCAGTGAATATGGTCTGAGCAGGAATTGCACTTGTTGCCATTGCGCTCTTGAAATGCGGCACTCTTGCACTTCACATGCTGCTCTCGCCATCCTCAATCCGCCACAGAGCTGCCAAATGTTCATGACGCAGAGCGCTGAAACCGCCACTGAGCTGCCAAGTGTTTATAATGCAGAGCGCTGTTACCCGTATCTCTTGCAGGGCCGCGAGAACAGCACATATGGATTGGCGCTGCTGTTCATGAGCTTGGTGCTGGACGGAGTGACCGGAAGCACGCAGGTACTTGAAGTTCAGTTTTGAAGTTCAGTCATTTGCAGTTAGTTTTGGCGTGCGTCGCTGTCCCGGAGCAATCCATGTGGTTGTGCATTGTTTGTAGCCCTGCACTGGTGGTACATGCACAGTGTCGGAGAGTTGGGTGGCAATGTTGAAGCCAGCGCAGCCAAAACTGTGGATGGCTGATTGGCAGAGTACTTGGGAAAGGCATTTGTGAGGCCTTCGGGTCTCGAGTTGTTGTACAGCATCAGTGTATTGGTGCGCGTCGCTTAACATGAATTGGGCTACGGTGGCGTCATGCAGTGTTCATATGCTGTTTCAAATACTGCTAAGCTTTTAAGTTAAAACAACGTTTCAATAACGCCCTTGCTTTCTGGAGGGATAAATTGTACTGTGATTTTGTGAGAGTCACATGCAACAGCACAGCGTTAAGTTGCTGATGCTCTAGACTCAGGGCTAGGGGTACGCCCATCAGTGACGTACATGCGCGCTGCCGCCGTTGCCGAAGCCTCTGAAGTTTCAACTGCTGCTCGCCGCTCTTCTCAGGACAACATCAAGCGCGCGCACAAGCACACGGTGCACGAGATGATGTTCTGGATGAATGCATGGGCGCTGGTGGTGCTCACGCCCATGGCGGTGCTGACGGGGCAGGCGGCGGGGGGGTACGCGTTTTGTCAGGAGAACCCTGCAGTGCTCAGGTGAGAGTCTGTGCACAATATGTGTTCAATTTCAGTATTTTTGTTCATAAATAACAAGCACTGTGCTGGTACACACAAGCCAGTTGCGGTGTTGGGGAGCAAGCGGCGGGGGGGTACGCGGTCTGCCAGGAAAACACCGCAGTGCTCAGGTGAGAGCTGTTGAAAAACAAATAGGTTCAATCATCATGCAAATGAATCAAAAGATCGTAGAGCTCCAGGTGACAAGGAGTGGTTAGCCGCAAGTGCCTTCCATCAATAATCGTGGTCGCCGCCGCTGCAGTCATCGGCATTATATTTTATCATTATCAGTGTGTTGGCACACAGAAGCCGGTGGCGGTGTTGAAGGGGCAGGCGGCGGGGGGGTTCGCGTTCTGCCAGGAGAACCCAGCAGTGCTCAGGTGAGAGTTTGTGCATACATGACTTCAACTATCATCACGACATGATGACAACAAACAGTGCATTGGTACTCACAAGCCGGTTGCGGTGTTCACAAGGCATGGGGGGTGGAGGGGGTGCATGTTGTGAACAAATGTGCCCAAATATTATTACTTCATGATAACACCAAGCAGTGTCTTCGTACACACAAGCCGGTAGCAGTCATCACGGCACAGGAGGAGGGGGACATATGATTTGCAAGGGGGGAAACACGCTGTGCCCGAGCAAGATCAAAGTGTCACTCATCAGCCGTGCAAGCAGGCTCACAGAAGATGTCTGACAGCATTGCTGACCAGGAAATTACCAGAAACATCTGGGTGAAGAAAGCAAGTCACTTGTGCTCAGATGCCCCTTGAGGCAAATTGTTGCTCACCTTGTTTGTAATGTAACTTGAAGCATGGTTTACTTCAAGTTCAAGTACAGCACTTGTTGCAGGTTGCTTTGATTATTCGAATGTGTAGACTGATGCAGCACCAACATCAGCACCTGCGCCACGGCTGATGGCGCCGCGTGGCCATCGCAGGCACAAAGACCATGTTTCCTCGAGTATAAGTATCGTCTGCAGGGGCTATGGCTGCCGCTTCAGAGTGATCATATATATATGTGTGTGTTATCGTGCAAGCTTGCGTGACTTGGGTGTGATGGTGTACATATTCCGAGCAGACGATGTAATCTCACAGGTGCGATTCATGATGGCACAGCTCCATTCATAAGCGTCCTCCAATTCAGTCTGGAGTACTCCTGTAGGTAGGCAGTCACCTCACAGGCAGTTGCCACTGCCCTTGATTGTACAAGCATGCATTCAACACCAGGGCACCCCACACAAACACAGGGCAGGTTTGCAGTCGCTTCACTGATCAAAAGTGCGATAGATCATGGCACAGCTCAGTTTGCCAGCGTTGCCCAATGTAGTCTGGGTTCCGGGGCAGGCAGTTACCTCACAGGCAGTTGCTACTGCGCTCAAGTGTACCTCAGTAATATGTTCAACACCAGGGCATTAAGCCGGATACTGGGCGTTTTAGAAGGCAGTCGCTTCATTGCTGGAGCTCATAGTGCCTGTCCCTTTGAGAACACAGCGCAGAGAATGTACTTGTTGAGGTATCATTCTTCTTGAAATAGTTACCCTGTCATGCAATCTCAGTTCACTGCGTCACTGCGGTTGTTGACGCGACTTGCCGGCCATGGCGGCACGCAACTTCTCTTGTGCAGGGACCTGTTTGGGTTTGCGCTGACGGCTGCGCTTGGACAGAACTTCATCTACTTCACCATCAGCCACTTCAGCTCGGTAAGCACAGACGCGTTCGGCAGGCTCAGATCGGCGTGCATAGGCACGCATTTGTCTTCAACGCCGCTTGTGCGCACTGTCGTCTGTTGATAGAACTTAAGGGTTGCCTGAGATCTGGGACTCTGGCACGACCTGAACATTGTGAGTGAAATCAGTTCAATAACGACCTTGAGTGAAAGACTCAAGTTCGTTATTGAACTGATTTCACTCACACTGAGGATGCAGTACGTGCGTCAGAACCCTGCCACCTGCGCAGAATTTCGCTCCAGCATTTCGTGGGGTGCGCAGCCTTCATGGTCTTCGGCGCTAATGTGTTCCTGTAACTTTCAGCGCGTGGCGCGGCCCATTGTTAGTTGAGTCGGATCTGAAGCTGCTTCGGGCATGTGTGCAGCTGCTGCTCTTGGTCGTGAGACAATCCAGCCTAGTGGGGTCTTGCGAGCCTTCTCCTGTCGTGATAATCGTGCAAGGCGGCTGCAGATGGCTCTCAGTTGCCACAATAGTGCTCACTGTCTGGGCTTACAAGGTGTCTGCAGCGGTTTCAACTCTATGTGCGACCTGAGCCGTGCACTACTGCCTCTTGTGGCTGCACATTTACCCAATGACAAGCGATCCTGCACTGCAGCCTCTATCAGGACCGCTGAGCAGAATCTGCTACCGCAGCCGCCCGGTGCGCACACACACACGCTGTAACCGCCAACGCAGTAACTGCCATAACTGACGCTGCGCGCCTTGTGGTGCTGTCCCGCGCCGCAGCTCGTGTGCACTACCATCACCACGACACGCAAGTTCTTCGCCGCCCGGCGCTCAGATACATGCCGCAATTGCCGTAACTGCTGTAGCTGACGCTGCGCGCCTTGTGCTGCTGTCTCGCGCCGCAGCTTGTGTGCACCACCATGGCCACGATGCGCAAGTTTTTCGCCGCGTGGCGTGCACTGTTACACGCTGTAACTGCCATAACTGCTGTAACTGACGCTGTGCCTCTCGTGTTTGCCGCAGCTCGTGTGCACCACCATCACCATGACGCGCAAGTTTTCACCATCTTGTTTAGCGTGCTGTTCTTTGGGCACCTCATGAGCCCCAAGCAGTGAGCAGGCGTCGCCATGGTGTTCACCGCGCTCATCGACCACAGTAACTGTCACCAGAACTGCCGTAACTGACGCTGCACCTCTCGTCCTGCGTTGCAGCTCGTGTGCACCACCATTACGACAACGCGCAAGTTCTTCACCATCCTGTTCAGCGTGCTGTTCTTTGGGCACCCCATGAGCCCCAAGCAGTGGGCGGGCGTGGCCATGGTCTTCACCGCGCTTATCGACAACATGTGGTCCAAGCACCAGAAGAACCAGTCCAGGAAGGCCGCAGAGGCGCGGGCAAGCACTGCCACCAAGGTACGTTTTTACATACCTACGGTGCATTAGACCACAATAAAGACAAATACTTCTGTAGGTTGCTGAAACTAGTTGTTTTGTACCGTTCACATTGTGCTTCCTGTAGGAATTGAACTCGTGTCCAAGGTGTTGTTAGCCCCATGAGTGATCAGCTGGAAGAACTAAGCTGTCAGACCTACACATGTGTAAGAAGTTGTTATCGAGCGCTGTAACCAAGGTACGTATCGTACATGCATGCCGCATTTGCACGTGTGTGATGAGCTCATGTTCGCTTGCGAGAGATGTGCGCACAGCACCACTTCTTACTTGCGGAGACGCTCTGTTCGAGCTGTGTTTTTCGGCCGTAGTTTTACCCTGACCCTGAGTCTACAGTATACATTGGATACGAGGAGGTTGTAAACTGCAACACTTGTTGTTCTTCTTGAGGCGCAGTGCAGACTAGCCTGCCGTGTGGGAGCAAGTTTCATGGTTGTATAGGACACCCGGCCTCGCTTGGAGCCATTAAACTTCTAGATGCAAAATCAACAATTGCACAGCTCGGTCAGTGGCACTTTTCAAACCTTGCACTCCCAATCCTCTAAGGTACCACATTACGCATATGCAAAGTGTTTGTTGTATGTGGGAGGGTGTGAAGGTGTGCCCTTTGCACCAACCTTCAACTGCTACATTGCTGTCGTTCCCGTTTGTACCTGTAGCTCTCACCCTCATCCTGAATTCAACCAGCTTTGTCAATGGTGATCCTCATCCTGAATTCAACCAGCTTTGTCAATGGTGATTAGAATGGGAGAGTGGCAGAAGCAGAATGTCAACTGCATTCAGGTGCTGGGATATGAATCAACTTCAGTGATGTCATTTGCATTGAGGTGCTGAGAAACGAACAATCTTTGTAGTGACAACGCCAGCAGCAAGGCACCCGCATGTGCTGCCTGGCGGCTTGTGTCATCAGTCGCGGATTCAATAGGGACCAGTGCGCCTCAGCCTGGTGCTTGTTGAGAATATTGTGCTCTGATATCAGCAAGCACCGAGACACAGTGCACCGTTCGTTGCAAATCGCAGCAGCGCGCTCAGTGGTCCGCATTGTATGTATGACCACGAATATCGCATCGGCGGCGCTATGGCCTGACCATTCCACGAACCTGCCCCGTTTGCATACATGTACGTGCGCGCACTCCTTGTGACAGACGTCCTAGCTTCCTGGGGAGCGGTGGCGCGCAGTGTGAGATGCGACGGCAGCAGGCGCGCTCGCTGACTCGCGTCCAGGCGGTCTCGCCCGCGTGTCAGTGTTCAACACCATTCATCATCATCATCGGCAGCAGCAGCGGCAGCGGCAGCGACACCATTTGCGAACGCATTCGTCGGTCAGAATGCGCGCAGCGATACTCCTCATGTACCATGGCCAGCTGCTGCAGCCCGGCGCTTGCCGCCGCCACCGCCTCCGTCCTCGCTTTTGCCCTCCAAGCGCCTGCGCATGGTTGCCAATGCTGCAGCAGCGCTCATTAGGACGCCCCCCGTTCTACAGTAGAGGTCTGCACCAACTGGTGAGGGCAAACGCGGGGGGGGGGGGGGGGGGGGGGGGGGGGTTCTGCAGCCAGGTTGTTTGGAGCCCCCAAGCGGCGCAGTGGGCGGGTGATTCTTTTGCAGCAGTTTTGTTGAGAGGGGGCAGATGGGGCAGCTGCAGTTGCTGCTGCCACCGCGCGTAGTCTCATTGCTGTTGTGCATATATAGACGCAGAGACGATCATACCACCGGCCATGGCTTACTGTGTGAACCACAGAATGGGCGTCGTCTGCGTTCTGGTGTCTCTGTTGGCGCAGTGTCATGCACTTGAAGTACTGGGACCAGTTTTGTTGTTCAGAAGGCCGCGTTCGCTAGTGATATGTCCTGCTGTGCTTCCAAACCAATTTTGAGATGGTGAGTTGAAAGACATCATTCCATCAAGTAGACGATCATATTGTAGTATGTCATTTCCCTTGTAGCACAATTGAAGTCAAAAGCATGAGACGCTGATGTAGGGGCTTCTGTTGAAGCTCACACAATTGCATATCTTTGATTTCACACATTTTGCCACATCACTCATATGGCAACCCCAAACCTTTTATGACAGAAATGTTAACAGTGCCGTAAATTAGTAATCTCTCACAACCTGTGGTGTCGTGGCTTTACTCCTTCATGGGAGCCTTCAAGAGACTCATTACGACCACATGGTTGTGATGTACAGCTTTGTGCTCATGAGCAACTCAATGTGCCCTGGAGCTCGACCATCAGCAGCTGCGGCGCTGCAAAGGTTGTTCTTTGACACTCCCTTCCGGTGAGTTGTTTCTATTTCATCCACGGGTGGGACATGCATTGCAATGGCGCTGTCAGTCGTGGCTGGGCGTCATTCACAAAATTATGGCTTTCATCTGCAGCATCTGAGTGGGGCTATTAGTATCACAATCTCCCAGTCACCATCGTGTCAGCCACACACATTCGTGCAAGGGCCGGGCCATTGTGATCGTGCCAACATTGGCACAACATTGCGGCGATGCATGGCAACAGCGCAGATGTGAATTTGCGTAGTGACATAAAAACAACGATTGCACGACATTGAACAATCAAACAACAGGTCTGTCATTTATCTATGTGAAGTATACACCAAAGCTGTAAGGCTGCATGCATGTGCGTGTCATTGCTTTGAGCACACTCTCTCTATTTCAGCGCCAAGTGCCGTGCTTGAGCACCCCTGCAGGCAGCCTTTGGGGACCTTAGGATCCTGGTCCATTGGCAGAGGTGTCAGCCCAAAGCTGCCACGACAAGACACGGCAAGGCACGCGCGCATCATGCATCAACTACAGTATTGTGGATCTTTGACCAACACACAGCCCCATGTATTGACTGCAGTATTGTGGATCTTTGACCAACAAACAGCCTGGGCTTGCATAAGTGGTGGCGCGGTAGGGTGATCACGGAGGAGCATGGAAGCGGCGCAGTTATCGCACATCATGGAGTGCGGAAAGGGCCTCAGGGGGGGAGCCATGGCGTTGGTGCAGTGTTGCATGTGGCGTAGCACCGAGAGCATGCCGCAAATATCGACAACTCTGCACACTGACAGCTACAGGGGGGGGGGGGGGGGGGGGGGGCACCACCGAGTACATGCATCAATGAGGTGCAGGACTTGGCAGCTACTTCAATACCCTCACACAAAATTGCGCAGGTCAAAGGTGCGTACTCTTTATTTTATACGATGCTGATGAAAGGTCTGCTTCACGAATGCTGACACAAGACCGAAGGCATAGAGCCTCTGGCGGTAGAATACGGCAGAGCAAGTGTGTGTTCAATCATGCGGCATGGTCCTGGCCGACTCACCTCAGCCGGCACTCATATGTGTCAAAGTCTGGCTCCATGGCCATGTCCATGCCCAGCGTGTCCTTGAAGAACTGCAGCAGGTCGCAGCACGCACAGCACAGCGTCTCAGGGCGCGTGCAACCACAGTTGCACAACTTTTCAGCAGTATCTCTTTGCAGACGATAAAAACACCAATTAGAAGTGCGACCTGTACAATATCATGCTCTGTCCTGCAATACCCAAAGGCGATAGATCAAACTCCAGATTCCAATTGAACTTCAACCGACTACATGTGTCACATGCTTGAGAGACGTGCCATTGCGCTGCGCGCAGTACCACTACCTCTCCATCCTACTGCCTGAGCTCAAACATGTTGCACGCTGTGTGTTCTAAGTAGTAAGTAGCAGCACCTACCTTCTGCGTGGGCAGCTTGCACATGTTGGTACACAGGCCCTTGCAGTTGGTCTCCTCCAAGAAGCGGCAGCGCTCCACAAATACGCCGCCGGCCTGGTGATGTCAACGACACACCGCAAAACAGGGCCAACGAAGTCAGCAGAGGTACGCCAGCGGACTGGGTGTGTTGCGTGATAATACAAGAGGGGCGAATGGCAAGTAGGCTTTCCAGCTGATCAGAAACATGCACAGAAAGCCTTGCTGTATCCTCGATTGCTGAACTATTGGAAGATGTGGGTGCCGCCGTGAGTTGACCCAACTGGCGAGGGCGCGCAGGAGCAGCCTACTGCAGCTGATGTCCACATCACACTGCAGGTCCAGTGCCACGATCTCAATGCGGGTATGCGAGTATGCGCAATGACAGGTGTGCCACATGTTGCGCAGCGGGCAACGCAGGCATTGTGCACTGGTGAGCATGCCACCATCAGACTAATCATTGCACAGCAGCCACAGACAAGTAGGCATGTAGGCGCAGCTCTCAGGACGACTCAGGGTTCGGTGAAGGCTAACCCTACCTCAACTTTAACCCTGACCGTAATAAATGCAGATGTGTACACGCGCATGTATGTGCAGGTTTGCACCCCAGAATCCAAACAGGCCGTAATTCACCTACTCCAGTTGGCGCGTCGCCAGCTGAGACGCCACCGGGGCCTGCTTTCGGGCCTGCATGATGGAATTTACTCCGGGCCAGGGCATGATGCGCCGATTGTGCAAACTCTTCTACTGCGGAAGTGGGGGCTACTACCACATCACTTCTGCATCCAGACGCGCCTTCCGATACTTCTATGGCTTACCAGGGCAGCGCATCAGCGAACCATCTTTGGCCTAAAAAGAGCCCACATATACCAGAAATTTCAATAGCAGTTTCCCCCTTTTGCGTTGGAAAGGGGGCTCACCACGCCGCTTCAGCAAGATGATCATCGGCCCAGAAAGAGCCTACAGATTAGTTAACGATCCCCCGTCTTGTGTTGGACAGGGGACTCACCGCGCCGCGTATCACACGCCGCTGTAGCAAGATCATCCGCGGCTCAGGAGATGCCAGAAATTAGTTAGCAATGCGCTTTCAGACAGAGCGGATTCCCCCTTGTGTATTGGACAGAGGGCTGACTGTGCCCACAAAGGGGCTGCAGAAGACACCCCAAATGAGCTTCGGACAGGGCGCTCACCGTGCCGTCGGAGCGCATGTCTAGCTTGTTAGGCCCCACCAGGAACTTGAAGAACGGGGGAGTAAAGAACGCCGTGAGGAACGGTGCCCACGGCCACGGCGCCATGAATGTGCGGTACACCGGTGGCACCAGCGGGCCCGCTATGGTCTGTGCACGCACGCAAGGCATGGGTGCGTTCAGTGGGTATGTATGAAAACAATTCAAAAGATCAGAGAGCTCTGGGTGACAAGGTGTGGTTAGCCGTATATGTATGTATAAAAAACGAATCAAAAGATATGTATATCGCGCAGCTCAATGCACCAGCGGGCCCGCTATGGTCTGCGCACACACGCAAGGCATGGGTGCGTTCAGCGGAAGTGTAGATTGTGCAGGTCGGTGCTGCGGCAGTGGTGGGCACGCAATGGTCTGCGCACGCGAGGCATGGGTGCGGTCAGTGGGCGTGTGTATGTCGCGCAGCCCGATGCTGCGGCAGTAGCGTGCACGCGAGGCAAAGTGTGTTGAGTGAGTGTATGTTGTGCACCTGGATGTCGTGAGAGTAGTTGGCACACGAGGCGTGGATACGTTCAGCGGGTGTACACGTCGCGCGGCGTGCATTGAATGCTGCGGCAATAGCGTGCGCGCAAGGGATGGGCGTCTGCGGTTGAGCACTGTCACCATCGTGCGCCCTCCGCACTGTCAACGCTGTTTTTTTGGGCGCGCTCATGAGCAAGGCGATGGCAGAGCAGAGGTATGCTGTGCGAGTAGTTGAAGAAAAAGCATGACTTGTTGTTTTCGATGAACCGCATGCGCGCGTGATGCGTGACGCATGTGTGGGAGCCCTGTCACGGAGGACGGTGCGCCTCTGGGGCGTGTGTGTGAGAGCTGCAAAACCAGATGACACAAGCGCTTGCAGCGCGGTTGCAGAGACAGAAGAAGGTGCGCCGCCTCGCTCAAAGTACAAACTTCAAATGCACCATGGCAACGCTTCATGGCGTGAATCAAATCAAACGTCAATTTCAAGAGTGCAGCAGCTGTGGGGCCCTCACCTCAAGGCACCTCTGCACCATGTCAACCTGCTGCTCCGGCGTCGCTTTTTGCACCACCATGTAGTTCTGCAGCGCAACAGCGACATGGCAGCAGCAGCAGCAGCAGCAGCAGCATCAGATACGGGTGGACGCGCCAGATGCCAGCGTGTTGAAGACCTCAGTACGGTACCCCAGTGAAAATGTTGAAGTGCGACAGGTTCAAGTGGGCTCGGCCAGAGCAAATGAAGTTTGAAGCAGATTGACGGGAACCGTGAGGCCAGCAGGACGTCACGGGGCCTTGCGCTACATGTAATGCATTGCCAGCATGCATAGCGCTGCCTTGTGCCATACGACCTGAGAAGTGAAAACCCGGGCATTTGACTAAATAGCTCATTGTGGAGGCCATATGATCACCGTTCTTCAAAACACGCATGCTGCGTAATTCAGACAGCAAGCGGCGTGACTAAGGCTTGATGACCCTCCTGAGACGAGGCGTCTGCAAGCTGCATTGAAAAAATGTTTGCTCAGCGACTGTCGAAACACCTGGTCTTGGGTGGGCGAACGCTTCCCCACATTTGTCGTTCATAGTTAGCTCTACAAGCCATGCACTGCACCATCCTGCTGCGCCTAAAGGAGTGGGCTTTCAAAGTTAGCCTCATGCTGCACTTTTGGCTAACCACACTCAGTAAGCTGCAGGGAAACAGCCACAAGCCCTAATGCATCTGCAACGCCTGTTACAAAGCTGATAGCAAACTCACGTGTGCCTCCTCAATGAGCCCTTCATATCCCTCCTTCTCGCTCTTGAAGCCTATTTCCCTCTGCACCAGATTCCTGAATAAGGCCAGGGAGAGCTTGTCCAAGCCTGTTTCGTGGTAGAACCCATCCGGCAGAGGCTCCCTCGGTTGTGTCGGCGACGCCTAGAGCAGGCAAAGGCGTATGAGGTTAATCTGACTGTAATGCCTTCCAAAATAGGTTATGCGACGCATATGCGACGTAGGCTTCGTGTCTGGCCAACACGCAGAAGGTAAAGCTGCATGCAGCACTTGGAAGTCTGGCTCATGATGTTTGCATGAATTATCGCTTGAAGGCAGCAATGAGTTCTTGAAAGCAAGCGCACCATTCCAACATGGAACTCACACTTGCACAACAAATCTGGTAATATGCTTTACCGCTCAGTACAGATATGCAACTCTCACCGGCACGCTGCTGTGCAACCTGCTTGCGCGCCTGGCACTTGATGTTACCGCATTGAGGCTACTGGCGGAAAAGGCGGTGGCGCATCCACACAGCCAGAAGCTGGAGACTGCAAGACAACAGAATGTCCTTGACATTGCCGCTCCAAGAGTTGCTTAGCAACTCTGCTAAAGGGCCCATAGCCCCCAACAAGGCACACTTCAACTCTGAGTTGAACTGGGTGGGTTCATCTGAAAAACCGATGAGCACAAGGACTGCAGCGGCAGTCAGCTGAGCTTGGCCTACAGCAGAGCATCGGCCAGACGAGTGCGGATCCTACATTTTCCACTGCACTCCCGGAGACCAAGTCAGCAACGGGAGCGATGCCCCCTCCCACACTGGCACAAAAACCGGTTCCTCAATAAAGCACGGAGAGGGAGGAAGCCGTGGGGTGGATGGAACTACGAACCAGGAGGCTATGGCGCCCAGGATCAAGTTACCTGCGGCGGTCGGGGCCCGCGATTTCTCCTGCTTTCTGCGAGCAGACGAGGTCTGATGATCCCTGCTGGGCGTGGTTTTTCTCAGGCCACACCGTGCACAGGCGTGCAGCAGGGGCTCTTGTGGCGGTGGCTACAGCCAATAGCCTAGTGGTGCACACGGAGCATTCACCTTCCCTCACGTGGCCTAGGCGCATGTTGGGGCCGCCAGCTGGTTCACTTCGGCGTTAGCGGTTGCTTGGAGGATACCACCGAGCTGCCCCTCGGGCGGCTCTCTGGCCCGAGCAGCAATGACATTTCTGGGGTGAGTGCCTGATGCTCGGGATTACTGTAACGGACATGGACTGACAGCATTCAAGATACGCTCTTATCTGCCTGCCAGCGGCCCCTGCAGTTGAAAGATGGTTGGACGGGACGGTATTCTTGCGCTTTCCAACTCTTCTGCATCGCAGCGGGGCCAGTGCTGCACAAGCCCAAACGTTACCCCGCTGAGGGAGGCGTGGCACTGGCAGTGGTCTGCGAGCTCAGGGTAGCAGCTCGCGAGGAATGCACGTCTTACAGGCAGTCGTTACGACTGTGTGCCTTCCTCCAGTGTAGTCGGCGGGGGCTTCGCGCCGTTCCCCCCTTGCTGAGCCGCCGATATGTCCGTAGTGTTCCCCTGTGTTGGGCAGGTGGGCATTTCTTTCTTTTCCCCTGCGATGGTCTCACCTTGACGTGGTGCAGGGGCTTAAGCGCTGAGGCATGCCACCTCAGACGCGACGAAGCTAGACCACCATCGAATAATAGTCACCACAACTTCAGTTTGTGGAGCAAGAGCGGGTCTCAATACCAATTATATCGTGGTTGTTACCTGCATTGCCACAGAGCGCGTATTTTTTTTATTGACTGTGTTGCCGTCGTTGCTCATTTCTTGACAGCTTTGTGCAACGATCACTATCACGTGCTATGCGGATGAATGCCTGAGGAATCCCACTGGTGTTTATAAACACCACCCTTTTGGAGTGATTTTGCCACTGGGCACGAATGAGTGGTTCCTTGTTGTTTGCACTTGCTTCACCAATGTACAGGTGTTTTTCAACACCACACTTCTGGAATAAGCTGCCATCTGAACATCCCTATCTCCTTGCACGCGCTTTTGGTACTCTCGTCAACGCTGACTGGTCACTGTTTGATTTTGTGGCTGGTCGAAGCACGAGCTGGTGGCGTTGTACACAAGTACATTGTGCGTACTAGTAGGCAACACTGGCTTTCACCTGAGATTGCAGATGCGCTGTGAGCACACGCATTGCACAAGCGCAAGAGCTGCATATGCTTGCATGTTGCACACTTTTCCTCCCTTCAACCGGATGTAAAATATATGCTTGAGGTACTTCAAACTATTGTGCTCTACCGCATGTTGTACTGCACCCTTGGGGTACCCCCAAGCTGCACCTTTGGACATTCCAGATTTCTGAAGATGCCACTGACAAAATGAGGCACCACCTGAAGCGAGGCAGGGTTAATTAGGCATGATAAATTCCTGAAGCATTGCTATGCAGTCAGTACGTTTACAGAGTAGATCACTGCCCATTTCCACCAAAGCCGGACCTGCTCCTACCAGTGCGTGCTCGCCTGTTGCTGCTGAGCCAATGTGCCAATGCTGAAACAAATGCTTTACGCAAACTCCGCGGTGCTCATCTGCGTTGAAACGCTGTGATGCGTCATTGCAAAATCATCGAACGGGCATTGCATGAAAGACTGCATGAACTTCAAGTTGGCTGGCCACGTTCAAGCGCCTCATGTTCAAGTCTACCACAACATGACCGTTGGAAACGGCAGCAACTGTAGCAATACGTCACAATAGTGCAGTACCATGTGAGACTATGGCGATGTGCCATGCGGCGGAACACATTGAGGCGCACGGGGGTGAAACACAAACCCAACATGCACATGAAATCTGCAGTAATTGCAGGTGCCGTCATCTGGTTCACAAATGGGAATGCAAGCGTCGACAACCTCAGTGTGTATACCAGGTGTGATCGACATGCATTCTAAACGCATCGCCCATAAAGGTTCATGGTGGCTGCCTCAAGTTGTGGCTGCCCTGAATCGCCATCCGCGACAACTGCCTTGGCAAGTGAAGGTCAGGCTATCGCCTTCGCAATCTGTGGCATGCCAAAGCTTCAACTTGCTCATCAAAAAGACAATAGTGGTGGTGCATGCATACATAACCGTGCACGGTAGGCTGTACATGTGACAGACACTGACATTGAAAGAAAGGGCCAAGAAAAAGGCGGCGCCACTGGAAAGATAGACGTCTGGCGCCATGATGCATCTGGCGCCATGATAGTGCTATTATCCCTGATGGAAAATTAGCAGCGGACCGCGGAGGTGATTGCTAGACGCAGAGCGTGGCTGCTGCAGAGCGTTGCTGCCAGCTCTTGGGACATGCTCAAAAACGGTCACAAGAATACCACCCGGCAGCAGAAGTCAGCGGTTACTTGGGCAAGTTTGACTGGGAGCACGTCTTCTTGAGCTGCAGCAGCAGTGCCACAATGACGGATGGCTCGCCTGCAGAAACGTCAACAACGTTGTTAACAACAGCAAAGTGATGGTCGATGAAGCTTGAGAAAATAGCTGAGCTAGACATGCAAAAAGAGGAACAGTGCGCTAGGGTTGCCAATGTCCGCTTACCACCATCGCCTACCAGCATATTGGTGCCGGACGGTGTCAACTGCAGTAAACCAGCGCAGAGTATGGCTGTGCACAGACTGGTCAATGGCAGCAGTGAGCTGGCGCCCATGGGGCAAGCAGATAAAATTGCAACGCATTCACAGGAAGAGAACGGCATACACGTGTAACCAAGTTTTGGGCGAGCAAAGGCCGCCATGGCGATTCTCTGCGCCCCCCCCATGTGATTTTGCTGCTTGTCAAAGCTGAGTTGTACACCTGATGTCGAGCGAAGATTGTGTCCACGCGCAAGCATTGCGACCCTAGCTCCATGCGGAAACTCTACAGAAGGGCACATGCCGAAGTACCCACTGCAGTATGGCCATACGGTCGATGCATTTGAAGCAGATTCCGTCTGTTTAGAGAGTGGTCATGTGCCGGAAGGAACCCTGCGGAGGCCTGGAACCCGTGGGTTGTAGAATAGTTGTATTCGCTGACTAATCGTCGGCATGGCACTACGGCGTCAATACAATGAAGTATGATTGTCACTCATATTTTGGGCAGACGCCAGCGAATACATCATTTTGGGTCCACCAAATGACCGATCCAGGGCATGATCTTGTTGTATGATCATACATTTGAACGTGACAAAAATGGACAGCCAGCAGAAGAATCTATGGTTGCTGGAAGTACAGTAGTATTTTCATATAAAACTGATTGTCAGTGCACAATGTGTCAATTGCTACAAACACCTACATGGTGGCATACAGAGCAACGACCTGCACCATGCTGGAAACAACGCAGGTGCGTGCGTACACATCACGCGCGCTTCACGATTAAGAGGACCCAAAGGTCCGAGCAGTGCTCCTTACCTTGCAGAACGGCATCCTCCTCTGATCGTGCAGTGACCGGGAGCCTCTTGGCGTCAACAAGCTGCAGATGCAAAGAGCGAGGATCAAGTGCAAAATTATCGTGCTGTGTGAGCAGGCCTGTGAAAATGAGGTTCAACCAGCGCTTCCGCATCAGCTGCCCGACTGAGATGATTTTGAGCACTACCAGCTTACCCAGAGTCACAGAGTCATGCGTATGACCCTGCATGCTCATTGATTATTGTAAGCATCCCCACACGGAACAGTCGCTCGTGATGTTTTCCAGTTGCAACGACATGACGCTGCAACACGGCAGGCACTTCACAATGTCGGGAACACATGGTGAAGCGAAAACAAACTCTATGACGTGTGTTCAGAGTGTCCAGCCAGCCGCTCATCCACTGCGACGAGTCGCCAAAACATGCCTCCTGATGCAAGCCGACATCGCTCGCCACTTTTCACAGTCTTCACTCAGACGGACTACAGTTCACAAGGCTCAGGGAAGCTGCACTTGAAGTTCTCTCTTGAAGTGAGAGACTCACCCATGCCAGGGAGCGCCTGACGTTCTGCAGGCGGTGCGCCCTGGTCTTGGGGCGCATCTCAACGCCCACAGGCACCTGGCCCAGCGCAGAGAACTTGGCACACAACCTGCTCCAAAAAAAAGAGGGGGGGGGCAGCAACATGACAACCAGGGCAGCCATTGGATTTCACGGTGATTGCTGCCTTTCAGAAGATCTTGAGACCGAAGTGCTAACATGCATCATGCGCCCATGAGTTGCAGATAGTGTGTTGAGCGCATACAGCGGTGATGGGACATGATGAGCGGCACTGGTAGTAGCTGCATCTATAGCAGCAAGGCGCAGTAACAGGTGACCTCAACTCGACCTTGTTGCAGAAGCGGTTCTTGCACGATAAAGTTTTTGCATGCAGCCTTTTGCGCCAACAATTGCGGGTGTCACACCAGTTGGTGCACATACCACAACATGCCATCAGCAAATGATTTGCTGATGCTCATGAATGCGATATTTGCTACCCGAACATACATCATCTTCTGCATTGCAACACGACAATTTTGAAGCACGCAGGCGCCAGCACACAACTGCGGCAGCGTCAGCGTCTATGCACATCGCCTATTTGTGATGGACATCTACGAGAGATAACAAACAACATCTACAAGTATGAAATTCATGCAACAGGACAGCACCTCAATCATGACAAAAACACGTGCACGTGCTCACCTGGCCAGCAGTATGCCATCAGTGAACACCCTCACGGGGCCCTCCGTAAGGTCGTGCGGGTGCTGCAGCGGCAGGCCCACTGCCTGCAGCCACGCCGCAGCTGCGTCCACTTGCAAAGCGCTGGGGCACTGCACATCATGCGCAAATGCTAGTGAGCACATTTGCACTGACGTCTTCGAGTGATGGTGCGATGGTGCGCCTAAGCTGTACATTGCCAGTGTGGCTGAGCAATCACATGCGAGCATGCACACCTGCAAAGCGCTGGAGCTCTACAAATGAGCGCACGCGGTTAAAGATATCGTCAACACATTATGTCTTCGCTGTGATGAACCACTGCTGCTGCTGACTGACCATGTGCAGCTGCCAGCGTGGTGTGCCAGACAGTGCTCAGCAAGTCACCGCACACTGCCCACATGATGAGTCATCCTGGATCATACTGCGCTAAGCAGTGTAATGACACTGGGCTCGTGTGGCGAATCACAGCGATTACCGATGCACCTGCCATGCAATTAAATGTGGTCTTATTGCTTAAGACAATGCACATCTCTGCTGTTGCTCACAGTCAGAGCCAAGTCCGCATGATGCGGCACACTGAATCAATTACCTGAGCAGCGCTGCCGTCATCGGCGCCACCGTCGACTGCGGACTGCCAGTGTGCAAGCGGTGTGCCCTCTTGAGCAGAACACCACGGCCGCACAGCATCGCCGTCACCCACATCGCAAACTGCAGTGCCGGCATCAGCGTCACCGCTGCCGGCGCGTCGGCTCCTGCTGCTGCGACTGCTGCCGTCGCTGCCGCCGCCGCCGCCGCCGCTGCCGCCGCCACCGCTGCCGCCATCACAACTTGTGTGGTAGGGCCTGCGGCGACACCCGTGATGAGCGCTGCTGCTGCTGCTGCTGCTGCCTCTAGCGCTGCCGCCGTGACTAGAGAACAGCGCCTCGCACAGTGCATCTGCCGCTGTCGTCGGTCGTCGGTTGTTGCCCTCATCATGTGGTATCAAAGGCGGGGCGTCGCTGTGGCCTGCACTGTCATGGCTGTGCTGAGAGACGTTGTCTGGTGCTGAGAAGATGGGCAAGCAAGCATATCGGCGACGGGAACCATCAGACAGGCTGTAGCGAAGCACTGTTTAAAGCCCACAATCTGGGGTAGACGAGAACCATGTGAAGGAAGTTGGCAGGCCAGGTAAAGCTACATTTGCATCTGACAAGCCCATCTGCAAAAGCGTCGAGAGTCACACATACTTCAAGTATTCACATGCAGGAAGTGCAAGCCTGACCAACAACGCGTGCTGCTGCTTCTCAACGACGTGCAACGGCACAAAGGCACTGCTGATCTGTAAGTGTTGCAAAGGTCTGAGTGCTCAGCCATGCACAAGTAATCCATCAGTAGCTACCATTGGTGCAAGTTACAATTTGACTGACATGGGGAATGGTACCATGTGCGAAATTAATGCTGCGCATTTCACTGGTGTTTGCTATTGAAGTGTTGAAGTAGGTCATGTCACCAATCCCCAAGCACCTGACGAGGTGGGAAAGACATGAACTCGTGCCGAGTTGCTCCCCTGCTGAAGTTGCACCAGTAGGTCTGTCAGAAGTCTAAGCGTCCTCTGATGACGTCATGTTTCAGTGCAAAGTCTGCTTCAGCACACTTTCGCACATGGCAAGTGCAGCATGATGACATCGGGAATGAACCGATGCTCACATCAAAAAGCACAAAATGTCATGCGTGCACTTATTGCAGCTTTGATAAATGCGCACATTGTGCTGACGCAGAGACGTCATCATTTAGTTCAACAGTGTAGTTTGTTGGCATACCTGAGGTGGCTTGCTGCTGGCAAACAGGACGCGGCAGATCCACCAGAGGGTAGTCGTCTTCATCATCTTTTTCGATGCTCGGTGGCCACTGCGGTTCGCATTGCTGGTTGTCGCCGTCCACTGGCATTTGCTGAGGCGTGCTGTAGTGCTGCTGTGTGCAATGCAACCAGGGACGCAGATGTAGAATGTGGTAGCGTGTCAGGTCGCAAATGATGATGGCGAGCTGGAGAGGTGAAGTAGGATTTGACAGAGGGACATGTCGATTCCGCATCCACCGCTTCATCGGGCGTGGCAAGTGAGGCCACAAGCAAGGGGCGGCAAGGCAGTGAAGGCCAGATGTGAACACATTTCCATGGTCTCGACGGTAGCTCAGAAAATGTCACTCCACCAGCTCAGATCGCGAGTGCTGCTGTGCCACTACTGTTCACAGAGGGCATGGCGGCAATGAAGTACAAGTTAACCATCATGCAATGCCATTGCCTGAGTGTGCCCAGCGTAATCGTGCACAAAAACTACACGATCGGTTTGTGCACAACACCTAAGCCAGAAACATAATCTCTAAGCACACCTCTTAACAGCATCCTCGCTACTTGCTAGCATACATACCTCGCTACGTGGCGGCGAAGGCAGCGGCCTCGGGGACAAGTCGTCAAACGCGTTGAAACGGCCGCGACGCCACTCGCCGCTGCCGCCACCGCCGCTCCTGTCCAGATGAGCGCTGTCACTGCTGCCAGCAGCAGTGCTCAGTCTCCAGCCCCGCTTAGCGCCAACGGGACGACAATAAATATCAGGCTTGGCGGCGCTGTCAACTTCAAAAGAAGGCGTGCTGTCGTCGCAAGCGGTGGCGGTGTCGTGCGTCCAGCGGTGCTTGCCGCCGCTGCCGTCCCACGAGAGCGTGTTCCAGGGCACGTAAGGCGGGCCCTGGGGGGTGGACGTGAAGTCCGGGGAGGGGGGGGCGGCGTGGCGGCGCCGCAGCAGCCCCAGACCGCTGTGCGGCGGCGTCGCGGGATTGGCATGGCTGTGCCGTTGCTGCTGCTGCTGCCGCTGCCGCTGCCGCTGCTGCCGCTGCTGGGTCATGGAGGCGTGCACCAGCGGTGGTGGCGACGGCGGCAGCGGCAGCGGCAGCGGTCGCTCCTGGTGGTGGTGCTGCTGCAGCGGCCTATGCTGGTGGTTGTGATGTTGCAACGGCAGCGGTGACGGCTTCAGCGGAAGCAAGTCTTGCGGCGGCAGGGGCAGCGGCCGCTGCGCAGGAACCTCCCAGCCAGCGCTGCTGCGCCGGGCACGCTTGCGGCCAGCGGAACCGCCTTCGCTGTTGTCGCTGCCGCCGCTGCTGCCGATGCTGTTACCCCTCCGCTCAAGAGCACCATCGCCCGTGTACCAACTAGGAAACAGGTCTGTTGAATCGTCCATGATGCTGCTGAAGCGCTGCGCTGGCGTGCGGGGCTGCTGAGCTGCTGATGACGTGCTGTGCGCTGCTGCCGCCTTGAAGTGCTGAGCAGGAGCGTCACTGAAGTAGGAGTCCAGGACCCCGATGGGCACCTGTTGAACTTGGCCTGCAGCACAGAATCAGTGGGAGCGCGTTCATGGTTGACCTCAGCTCGTTGCAGCACAGTGCTCAGCAGACGTCAGTGAATAATCATGACATACCAAACAGATGCGGTGGGCGAGGGTGCACATTTCACTGTTGTAAATGCAGGCTCTATACATGCGGGAGCATGGCTGCAGTTTCACAGCAAAGCGGTTGAGCCGTATGCGAGTAGGTATTCGTGTTGCGCAGATACGAGCGATTTGATTCCCAGCTGACTCCTCACAAGACAGTCCGAGCGCTGCTGTTGGTGCCGCACACATACAGCTTCACACACTCTAATGACACGTGCGACGTCGTGAGGTCAAGCACGTGCCTAGCAGGTGCGCCAGGCAGCACTGCTCAGCAGGTGAGGCCATGCCCCACGCAACCCACGCCATGCAAAATGAGCAATCCGCCGGTATTTTGAGCTGCGCATGCATCTAGATACTGCCACAGACTCCGCTGAACAGAGCCGCGCCGCCATAGCACATGATTAGCGCGACAGGCGACGCTTGCCTGCATCGGCACCATCGCCAGCGCCATGATCTACCAAAATGGCGTCTTCATGCACCAGGCTTCCGGCATCTATGGAGTGTGGCGACAAGCGTGTGCTGGTCGCTGGCGGCGGTGGGCTGCGTGCTGAGCGTTGCTGTGGACGGTCCCACGCCAGCGCCCACGCACCAAAGGACGCCGCGTCTGCTCGGACGTGGGTGAATAGGGGATTAGCAGAACATTCAGACTTAGCAGTTGAAAACCTGGAGACATAAAAATTGGTGCCAGGCGACATGGGCAGCTCATGATTGCAAAGGCATACAGTAGGTATGGCAGCTCTCAAGCGCTGGTCGGCGCAGCATCAGCTGCGCCGCATGGGTCATGCAAGGGATGTAGGTGCGGCAGCGAAGCGAATGAGGCCGTAGATGGCCAGGGTAAGCAACAAAGCCAGTGGTTGCGGCAAAATGCGCGCCGACGTTGTATGGCGCAGACACGGCGTAAGCACCTACACTCTGACACCAGTTGATGGATGCGGTCACATAATTAGCACTTTGTTTTAAACACAAAAATTTGTGAGGTGCCAGAGGATGGAAGCTGCTCATCATGTTCCAGCTTCTGTACCCAAATAAATCAAATGCCGATCGAATTTTACTCAGACATGTCGGCATTAAACTAACTGGAAAATCTTGGTTCTGAAGCATGACTGTGAACAACCACAAATAAGCCCCCAAAAGTGCGTGACTTGATCTGACCTGCTGTGACGACGGCTTTCTGTGGATCGCAGTTTTCACATGATGGCGTGCCAGAGGACAAGAGCTGTTCATCAGTCATTGTATCTTCGTTGTTTCCAATTTCATGCTCTTTTCAACGCCTAGGTGAGTTTCAAGCACTTGGTTTGTCGTCAAATTAAGTTTGACTTTGTACTCAGCATGTTCATTCATGAAAATGTATCTGTTGTAATTAATATCCTTGATTTTTGATTTTAAAGTGTGAATTCAATTTGTTAGACTATGTAATCACCATTTCATTTTTCGAACATATATGTCAATGTTTGGTGACTATCATAAGTTATTCAGTGATAAGTTATCATCAATCATTTAAATAAGTTCAACAAAGAGAGTAGTCGTTACGGATAGCCCTCGCTGCTACATTTTGACTGTTGAAGTACTAGGGTTCAGCTGTTCATTTGACTGCAGGCGCTTTCAGCAGCAGCTCTAAACAATTCATCAATTAAATCACGATAACGTTGGGAGAAAAATGATTGAGTCATACAGATTTCCTCAAATGCCACAACACGTGCTTTTTGTGCCAGGTCCAGAGTGGTACACACCAAAACATTTACCTCAAAGTAACGTGTCAATGCTTAAGAGAGCGTGTCTATTGTACATAGTCCAGATATCATTGTGCATGTGTGTTTCTTGCCCCGGACATGAGTCACAGCCGGTAGACCCAGTCGTCCTGAAACTCTACCCAGGTTTGCATTTGGCACAACCTTTGCATGAGTTGCTCACCACAGGAGCGTCATCATCAATATTCGTCTTCAACACGTACCGCCTGCAGCATCCACGTCTTCCGCGCGTCGCCGTGAAATACGTGGCTGACCGTGACCACTGGCCTGTGAAAGAAGGGCCTCCATGCTTGCGCTGCGGCTCAAATCCGGCCGCGCTTTATCATCATCAACTGCGCCCACACGTGCTGCATACAGCAAAGCAAAACCAAAGTGAATTGTGGGAGCAGGCAGGCGCGTGCTCTGCACATTGTTGCCTCAGACTTTTCCATCCTGGGTGTCTCACAAAGGCAAGCAAGCGACGCCAGCAGGGTGAAAGGATAAGGCCAACTTCAGATGAATGCCAACAGGGATGTGCAGCAGTGCGCTGCCAGCCTGGACCGCAGCAACATGTAGAAAACCATATGCTGGCGTCAATAGTGAATACCAAGACTGATGCCGGTGCAGCAAACAGGATGCATGGCGGATTAGAGTGGACATGCAGCAATGGTCGCCGACATCCCTTACGCTGCACCCCTGCCTTCTGCCAGAAGCCTGCTTTTTGCGCCATAACACCTATGGTGACAATTTGTCATTGCTGCCTGCGTGCATGGTGCTCAAACTCATGGCAATGCACCCTTCGGCAGCGCCAATGTGCGGCTGCGGCGCGGCTGCGGCTTGAGGTGCGTCACTGATGCGACGTGCGCGCACCACTGCAACGCTTTGACCAATTTGATGATGCTGTCATTGAAGTTCACCCACTGGGGCCGCGAAACGCGGCAGCGCCCAGCTGCCATATGCGGCACGTGCACTCTACTGCACCTTTCATCATCCGACAAGATTTTGTAGGGCACACCTGCATGTTGACCGCTGTCCTAACCTGACCTTGACCGTATGCAATTTTCCAGGCCCCCTTCTGGAAAGAGAATACATGTGACCTTTGCTGGCACCTGCCCCTGGATGTACTGCAAATGTGTAGTCAGCTGACAATCGTCTGCCGCCTTGCACAAGCACCTCTTCTGGAATAGGTCTACATGAAAATTTTGCTGCCACCTGCCCTTGGATGTGCTGCAGATGTGTCCTTTTCTTTTCGACGAATATTATTTATAACTTTCTCTTGGGATCCACGAGCTAAAACATGTCGATCAACAACACTTGCCGTTACAGGAGTAAAATCAGGTAGTTGGCTGACAATGGTCTGAGGCCTTGCACACGCACCCCTTCTAGAATAAGAATACATTTGAACTTTGCTAAGTACTGCAAACGAGTAGTCGGCTGACCATGGTGTACCGCTTTGCGCAAGCACGCGACGCACCTGCAGCGGCATTGCTGAGCGCTGATCGCGGTTGACGCGACTTGGGGGAGCGCACGGCAGGTGGCGGCGGCGGAACGTCCGCAGCGCGCTGGTTATCCTGGTGCAGAAACACGTCTGCTTGGTGCTGCAGTGACGGGTTTGGAGCAGCTGTCGGTCTGCTGTGGCGCTGCGATGGGGGCAGTGCAGCGCAATGGATTTTGCATGTTAAGACAGCGCACGCACACTGGCCACCAACAGGGACTCTTATGAGCACGGTGTTGAAATTCTACATGAATGGTTGATCCATATTGCCATGCTTCCAGCTTTATTGAGGTACAAGGCGCTGATGCGGCAGTTGAGGTCGCAGTTGTGGTCCGCAACAGGTGACACAACGACTGCAAGGCATTTGAGCGCAATCTGGGCCTGAGAGCGAGTGACCTGAGTGTTGGCGCTTGCACACAATCACTTGCGTACTCACTTTTGTTGCCGCTGCCTTCTGGAGCCACAAATCATTCGCTTGTCATTCTGAACCAAATGCACCAAATATCATCCGTATTTGTGTGCATTGTGTCCCTGAGCAAGTGCTGCGAGTTGCACACACTGCCACTGTATGATATGCTACGCATCCATGAACCACGCCGTGTCGATGATGACGCTGCAGGTTTCAGGCCAGCGTCTGTGCATATATATCACATTCACGCGCTGCAAGCGCGGCGCCCAAGCGGCACCCTCACAAACCCTAGAAAGGATTGAAAACATGACACGGTCACTCTCCCAAGTCTGCAGTGTCACCGCTGGCGTGCGCGCAGCGCACAGACAACAAATTCGCCGCGACGCCGCGCACAGCTGCTATGGCAGCTGCGGCTTGCACATCAAACCACGAGCAGTTCGCAGTGCGCCGGCACCGCCTTGTTGCGGCTTGGACATCAAACCACAACCGATTCGCAGTGCGCCGGCTCCGCCTTGTTGCGGCAACACGCACCTGCTGGTGCGGGGTGCGGCACTCAGCGCCTGCGGCGTGTACGTCCGCCAGTAGCTGGAGGGTGACGCTCCAGTCGCGACGCGCGATAGACTCCTCCACTCCTGCCGCCAGGTGCTTCCTGGCAGTCATCACGGAATGCAGCCACGGGGGACAAAAGGGGGTAAGGGTGCATCATAGGTGGCGGAGAGGCGTGACCTATGCAGGCAATTTTGTCGGCAGTACTGGGGCTGATTCGCAGTGCAATGCGGGCACAATTGATATTTGCATGGGCACTCTGCGTGACGGGGGGGTACCTGATGGCGTATGCGGTACAGGTCCGGCGTGTCAGACAATGCAGCGGTTGTGCTGTCGTGCTGCGCATGGAACAGTCGCCAGGCATCCTGAACAATGCAAATTAAATGGATGCCTGACTTGTAGCCATAGCTTCATATTTGAACCTGCACGACTTCAACATGATGATGCCCAAAGCATTGGATGCGTCACCTGCGCACGCCATTCTCTGAGCGCTGCCACGGCCTTGCTGATGTTGCCCATGCGCGCCAAATCCTGGTTTACGCAGATCGAATGGACGCCTGGCACAGCCACAACATTGTGTTGAGCCTGGCTGACTTCAACATGATGATTATGCGCAAGCGTTGGATGCGACACCTGCTCATGGCGCGCCATTCTCTGAGCGCTGCTACGGCCTTGGTGATGTTGCCCATGCGCGCCGAGGGGTTCTGAGGGTTGCCCTGCCACCCTGCTCAAGCACAACATGAAGGACAGGCGAGCGGTGCTGCACTTGATAAGAAATATCATACATGCTGCAAAAAAACACATGTGGCAACTGGCTTCTAATTCGCTAACGTAATGACACGACAAATCGGCAAGTGATGGCGTGACGGGCGTCTTTCAGCAAATTGCAGGCATCTAGTCGCTGTCTGCGGTTGCCCACACGACCAGCATTTTGCTCATGTCTGCCATGACAACTAGACGAGATGAGTAGGGTCCAGATTTGCAACACTGCATGCCAGCACAATCGGCGCATGTGGTCACTGACACAACCAGCAGCTCATTAATGGTGTCTAAGTCACACCTGGCAAATGCAACTCATATCACGTTGAAATACAGAAGTGGCGTCGCTGCTTCATAGTTCCATGCTTTAGAGTATGGAAGTATCATAGTCACATTTCAAAAATGCACATCGCAACATCATGTAAATGTCCATGTGCCTCTGATGGGCTCGTTCCCGGCCTGTGTGTGCAACACCACCACACGAAGTAGAATTAACTGCACATAGCAAACGTCCCCGTTTCCAAGGTCTTCTGATGGGCTTGTCTCTGGCCTGTGCAACAATGTCACACTAGTATGTACATCTACACATTGCAGGACATCACCAATTTCAAGTTCAATTAAAAGTACCTCTGATGGGCTTGTTTCTGGCCTGGGCGACAATGTCACACAGCAGCGTGCCGTCAGACAGGAATGGCTCCAACGCGAAGAGGCACGGCGGAGTCACGCCCGCGCCCACATACGCATCCAGGATACCCGCAGCGAGAGCTGGCCCTGCACAAGAATGCGACAATGCACGAGGTATGCTAATTAGGAGTCGAAGCCCAAGGGTAACGCATCAAGTCAGAGCCTTAAAGGTGGCCACGCGGTGTTTGACTGAGTGTATGCCAGCGCGCATTGTGCTTGAGCATTGCTGTGCGCCGCCTTTTCGGTTGGGCAGAACCGTTTACAAGCAGTGAGATGTCTTGCCAGTTCCGTGCCTCATGGTCAACAACATGTTGGACAACAGCTTGGCAGTATGAATGCATGGCATGCAACAAAACTGCTTGGCCCGGGGTGGTGTTTCGGGCTTTGCTGAGACGGTACGCTGTCCCGTCCGAGTGCACGTGCTTTAGAGTGTACAAAGTAGTAGAAGTTGACAAATACACTGAGCTGCTGCCTCATCCAGCCTATTGATGGCTTGCGCGCATCGCTCTTTTCGGCTTCTGATCACCCTACGTGCGCGTGCCCGCCACTTGTAAGTTACCATGACACTCGCAGGGGCTGCTTCGCCTGTCTATCTGTCTGTCTGTCTGTGCGTGACAATCATGTGGCAACTGCCATTCACGCATGAAGGGCTTGGACGGAATGCAAGCGCACGCTGTCATGATGGCGTATGCTCACCGGACTCCCCTCCCCGGCCGTCTGACAGGGTGGTGCCGACAAACGTGCCGTGCCGCGCATCCTGAGCGTTGCTGCCCGCACCCAGCAGCCACTGCAGCAACGCAGACTCCAGCGTTTGCATCTGCCAGACGAGGAAAAACACAACGTCAATGTGAGCACGGTGTGGCAAGAGCCGCTGGTGCGCAAATGCCTGTCCGCCACGGTGTCGTTCACGAGCAACGTGTCACGTCGAGCGATGCTGCAATGCCACACACTCACAGGCACTCGACGGCGCTGCCTGTGCCAGGCACTGGTCTATGGCACCGCTCCTGATCATTGTATGATGAAAGGTCGTCTGACAACACGTTACCTGAAAGCAGTTAAAACGCGAGGTTCGTAGGCGGCAAAATTGGCGGCTTCCCCCGTCCTTCACAGCACAGGTGGCACAGTCTACAATCACTTGCTGCATGCGCAACTCCGCTCAGCAAACATGCACATATGCGCAATCCGCCTCACCCGCTTGGGCCCCCCATCATACGCCCACTTGACGCCGCACGCGCCGTCCCCCAACGCCCCCCTCAAATCCGCCGGCAGCCGCAGCAGCGCGATGCGCCCCCCCCCCCCCGCTCCCCCCCCCCCCTCACTAGGGTTTGCGCCGAGCCCTACCCCTAGTCCCCAGCGATCCGCTGCCCTCAAACCCCCCTGATAGAGCCCCCACAGCACCCCCCAACACACGCCCGCATCGCCGCGCAGCAGGGGGGGGACCAGCGCGCCCCCCAGATGCAGGAGGGGAGCTAGGAAGGGGGTTTCAGGGGGTGCGGCGGCAGCGGCGCTGAAGTGACCTAGGGCTAGGGCTAGGTTGTGGCGGCAGTCGGCGGCGGAGAGGGGGCGCCACCGCACGCGCGCGGTTGAAAACACTAATTCTGGTTGCCTTTCATTGGTAGTACCGTTACGATTGGGGCGTGAGCCGCTGCCGCTGCTGCTGGCGGCAGGGGCAGCGCGCGCGGAGAGGCAGGCGAGCGCGCACAGCAGGCAGCCATTGCGCAGCGCGTCAGCAGCGGGCCCGCCCCTGCTGCCACCGCCGCCGCCGCCGCCGCTGCTGCCGCCGCCACTTGCATCAGTGCTCAGCGGGGTCAGCAGCGACACGTGGAACGCGTCGTGCAGCCACTGCCGCACGGCGCGCCGCTGCTGCGCGGTGATGGGAGGGGCGGCGGCGAATGCGGCGGCGGCGGCGACGGCGGCGGCGGCGGGGGGGGAGAAAGGTCGGCCCAGGGGGGGTGCTGCGGGGGGGTTGCGGGACCTGGGGGTTGGTGGTGCGGGCGCTTGCTGCGGTGGCTGAGAAGCGGGATGCACAGCAGCGGTGGGACGTTGATGAGCATGCATTGCGCATTTTTGTCAAGAAAGTGGCGAGATGGTAGGCCGCCACGGGCACATTGTCAAATATACGACCATAGCAGTGCAAGTGAATATGTTCGCTGCAAACATCACAGCACTCGGTAGAGCGTCACCTCAAGTTACATGTGGGATGCACTGCTGCAGCTTTGGCAGGAGGCCACTGGCAAACAGATGTGCAGGACAGACATAGAGCACTCTTGACCGACACGGTTGGAAGTCACCACAGCAGTTGCAGTTACAGCCACTGCAGCACCACCACCCTAATGCTCGACAGATTGTGCCTCACAGAGCACCAACCCACATACCTGTGGGATGGGCCGCCGTGCTGACTTCTTTTGCCTGGCGGAGGCAGCTACAGCACCTTTGCCCCCCGCAGAGGCGTTGTTGCTGACGTTCTCACGCTGCTGCGCCGCGTTGTCTTGCTGTGCGACGTGTCCAGTGCGTGCAAACACACACACACACACACAGCAACAGCGCCAATGACCTGTGAGGCTTGGTGTGGTAAGTTTTACACTGTGCCTTGGGCGGCATTGCAGGTGCGTCACACAGTAGCTCTTGCGCACTACACCCAGCAGCAGCAGCGCTCAGCATGGCATGTCACCAACATATTCAATTGACACTCCCGTGGCATCTCTCACTCACACCAGCACTACTGGCATACGCAAATTAAGGTCGCTGCAGGCATGAACATTGCGCGCCCGCCTCCTCCTGCCGCCGTTCTCAACTTCAACATGTGACTCACCCACACGACACCCCTCTGCCGCTGCCCTCCCCCCGTCCCGTCATCCCGCGCTGCCGCCTCCGCTCTGCGCGCCTGCAGCGCTCCCGCAGTCGCCGCCACGCTTGAGCCGTTGCGCCCCTTTGCCTCCGCCACCCACAGCACCTGCCGTCCACGCAGCAGCGCGCCGCCCGCATCGCGCGCCCCCTGAGCGCCGTTCTGCGGCGAATCCCTCACAGCAGCACTCAGCGCAGCCCTCGGCGCTGCCGCCGCTGTCGCCCGCGCTACCCTCTGCCTTCCCGCCACCGGCGGTGCAACGGCAGAGGCGCCCGGACCTGCGGCAGCGCTCGCTCTGGCGGCAGGAATTGAGGCGCTCGTGGCGGCGGCGGCGGCGGCGGCAGGGGTGCGCGTGGCGGCGGCGGCGGCGCGGCGGAGGTCGTGCAGCAGCGACCAGGCGGCGCGCTCGTCGCCCGCTAGCAGCGCGTCGGTTACGAGGAGGTGGCGGCCTTCGAGGCCCAGCAACTGCCGCAGCGCCGCCAGCGCCTGGAGGGGTGATGGGATTGGTGAAGCATGGATCGGTGAAGCATGGATCAGTGAAGCATAGAGCAGTGTCGCCCTGACAAGAAGAGATCAAACGGGGATACCTGATGATGGCAGCGTAGAACGTTGGAAAGAGGGTGTGGCGCAATGGCGGAGCTGCTGCGCGTACGATGGTTAGGATGGCGGCGGCACTGATGCTGAGCACTGCTTCATATGTGAAGGATGAGATGGGCATGGAGGGTGGGGGGGGGGGCTGGTCTCGACATTGCACTTGTTTCAGACTGAAAAGAATAATGCTTTGCGCACATGTGGGTCCACTGATAGCTCAATTGCCACAACAAGGCATACAGCTGGCCCGTGGAGCCTCCAGCAGCTGCTGCTGCCAGCCCTTCGTGTCCTGAGGTCACTGGCACTTGCATACTAATCTGCTTCCCCCCCCCCCACCCCCTCAGTAGTTTCGTAGATATAATGTGTATGCACTCAGCATTGCACAGTACTGCTCACTGATTTAAAAGATTAAGGCAATACACAATGGCTAAGGCCGTTCAGAACAGTACATCTTCAGCTTGCAGTCATTTGTGCAGCTGCACATTGACATGTGGCGCCATTGCTTCAGTGCGGGAATGCGAGCAAGTGCGAGAGCAAGGTAGTTCACCGGGTGGGGTTCGCCTCCCATGAGCCACCCGTGTCAGTCTGCTGAGCACTGTCACTGTCGCGCTTGAGTAGCACAAAACCCCTGACGATGATGACATTTCATCATGACTGCACCTCGTGATGATGTCAATGCATGGAGAAGCTTCTCAGCACACGAAACATGCACCCCTCGTAACACACCACACCTGACATGCAGCGGCACCATGACACTTCATTCATCACTGCACACAGAGACAATGCTCAGCACATCAAACATGCACCCCTTGTACGTACCACATCTGACATGACAGCGGCAGCGCACCTGCTCCAGGTTGTGCCTCGCCTGAGCCGTGCTATGAGGCTCAACGACGCACCCCCTCAGCACCAGTCGCCCCCCAAATCCCGCGCCAAACCCCCCTGCTCGCCCCCCCTCCACTGTGCCTAGACCCCCCCGCCACCCCCCCAAGCGCCGCTCCAACTGTGCTGCCAGTTCCGAAAGCACGACGCCACTGTCGAGGGGGGGAAGAGGGGGTCCTGTGTGCCGTGCCCTCAGTGGAGGGGCAAGCGGCAGATGCACGCCGAGCTGGGCCATCCATTTCAGCGTCTCATTTCTGCGGGTGCAGCAAGCAGGGTGTCATGAGGCGCGTTTCGTGTTGCGGCGGGCACTGGTCGCGATGGCATTGGTAGGCCTAAATCTGCTGAACAGACTGCTGGGCACCTTGCAGCAGCATCGCTCTCACGTCCTGGACTGTGCTTGCGTATACTGTCACACCTCCCAAGTAGCACTGTATTGCACTGCGCTGAAAACAGTAAATCATCAAATTCAAGCCCCTAAGGCAAGCAGCGGCAGCAATCTGGGCACTCAGCATTTGCAATAATCACTGTACCTGCGCTGATGAATTTGCCTGGTGGGGCTGCTGGTACGCGCGAGCGGCTGTGGTTGCTGGGGCGCGCCTCTGCCAGCAGCAGCGGCGGCGCTGCGCGCTCTCAGTCCATGACCAGCTCCTGCTGTTGGGGTCTTTGTTGGGCTGCGGGCACACCAGCAATGCAGCAGAAAAGACTCCAATACGGTCAGCGTTGTTTGCTGATACTTGGGGGCGAGAGACCACCAGGCACGGGTCTCATGGTCTGCCGTATTTAACAGGGGGTGATTTACGTCCATGCCTACTCCAATTTGTGGTATGCTTGCGGTGGTTGTGCCCTCCGCACATACACCAAATTTGCATGCAGTGAAAAGAAAACAGGGCCATCCGCCCGCAAGCTATGCAACCCCCACAAAGAAACCCCAACAGTGACCATCACTCTCACGCTGGCTGCAAAAGGCTGACCACCTGTGCCGTCTTCCTCTTTCTCAGACTGCAGTAGAAGACAGAATCTTGCGATGCACTTTTCAGCGTGTAATGCAACTCTCAGCTCACTCCGACAACAGAGATGTCCTCCCACCTCGCAGAGTTGCAGCGCTCAGCCCTGAGCTGCATGTGCGCCCTGTCACTGCACTGCGCCCCCTTCCGCCGCAGCGCTCCGTCCGTGCCAGCCGCTCTTGCTGCGCAACGAGGGGTCTCGCTAGCCGCTGCTTTCTGCTGCGGCCCCTTGTAAGTGGGGTCCAGCATTCTGCCCGTGCGCACCCCCCCTCTCCCCTCTTCCGCTGCTGCCGCCTTAGCCCCTTCACCGCGCTGCTGCTGCTGTTGAAGTTGAAGTTGGCGGCGGGGGGCCCAGGGGGACGGCATGCGCGGCACGGGGCGCGGGCGCTGCGGCGGTGCGCATTCTGCACACACACAGCCGCCATCTACGCACGCGTTTGGTGCTGGTGGCTGATGTGGTGGCACAGGTGGTGGTCGGGCCCTGGGTGCCTTGCCGCGAACGACAAAGGGAGATGGGCAAGAGGGGGGGGGGGGTGGAGGGGGGGCTCGTGGGGAGGCCCTGAGTCTTGGCGCAGGCGATGGGGGCGGCCGCTGCGGCAGAGAAAACAAGGCAATTGGCATGTCGTTTGTGCACTCCAATGTGTTGTGATGAGGCAGCATCACAACATCGCTCGTACTTCGAAGTACACAAAGTGCACCGATTGCAGTGAAGCGCTGACTGCATGTCGCACTTGGGCAATGAGCCGCAGGACGTGATATGCATGCGCAAACTTCAATTAACCGCCTGGCCGACAAGCATCGTCAGCGCAACGCGAGCGTGGCGTCCTGCTCGCATCATCGCACAGAACCCAACACATGCGTTAGAGCGATAATGCCCCCGCAAGCGCGGGGTGTGTGCGCCAACACACCATAAGCGGTCCTCAACACACCATCACTCCCATTACTTGATCACGCGTAGTCCTCGCAGGAGAGTGTTGCGCATGCACGTGGCAGGCTGCCAGCAGAGACGGTGACATTGGCGCACCTGCCGCAGCGGCTGCTTCATTTCCCGCAATGGTGTCCGGCGCCGCTCCACCTCAGCAGGTCGTGCGTGCGGCCTGGACATGAGAAAACGCAGCAGATCGCAATGCGTTGGCGCCTGAGACATGGTGACATGGTTCAACGCAAATGGACCAGCAACGTGAGTGGCTTTGTACACGCGTTGGCGGCTGGATGGGCGAGTGAACCTGCTCACGAGGCGCACAGAGGGGCACGCGCAGATGCAACTCATGATGCAGCGACACCCATGAATTCAGGACAAACATGTAATAGGTAAATATCCACACCATGAGCAACGCAACTTGCGTGCACATGTTCTCCCAAACACAGGTTTCTAGCAGTTGCAGACTATGCGGGCGCGTCACGTGCCACCGGTCAAGAACTTGACATTTGACTGTGTTGGTGCATTGCACACCAGGGCGGCATGCACGGGGATCACCTGTCTGGCGACTCTCGTGCCCGCAACACGGATGAGCGCTGCTGAGCTGGCGTCTCCACAAAGTTGGTGCGCAGAAATGTGAGCATCGCGTTGATCGTGGCTGCGTCGCCCGAGCACCACCTGCAGCAGGGCCGTGCGCCATGCAGTACGCAATCTTCAGCGCTCATGATGGCGTCCCGGGGTCGCCAGCGCTGGTGGTAAAAATGCTTGCGGCTCATACGGGGAGCCCGCAGGGGTCATGCTACAGTGCTGTATGCAGGAAGGGTTGAGAACACATGATGCGTGTATACATATGCTTCGGTAGTATGTAAACATAATACTAACGCGTTGCGCTGCTCCGCGTTGCGCTGCTCGGTGCGTGGCAAGACATCTATTAGCCTCAGTCGACAAGGTCATGCTCGGACAGCAGTAGACGCAGCTCCGGCCCTGTCGCGTCAGCACTACATCTGCATGCTTTGATGTTTCCTGTGAGTACGAACTGTTGCCATGCAGCAGCTTTGCGCGCTAAATGACTGATGCGTGTGCACAGTTGCGCTCGCCAGCCCCTGCCTTCAACAGCAGTGGTACATGCGGCATGCACGCTGTCTCTGCTGCTTTCGGTCACAGTACAGCAGTGGTACACTCAGCAGCATGCACAGCGTCCAGGTGCATCCGGCCTCGTGCACGCCGTGGAGACACGCACACGCACATCGGTCACACAGCTATGCATATTTGCGTGTGCGCGTCGAATTGCATATAGCAGCTTCTTCCCGATGGCAGAGGTGCTGGGATGTACGATACACCTTGCTAGCGCCTCCATTTGATATCGTCAAGCCCCTGGCACGGCGCAGTGGCCACAAGAGCACGCAGCCCGGCCCCCACAAAGCTGGGGCGCGGATCTTTGAGCAAACGCCGTCCCGCACGATGCTGGCACACACTACCACGGACGTTGCGTGCCTTAATGTAATGGCTTCATGATGGGTTTTCATATTTTCATTTCGCCCATGGCTGTTGTTGGCGCATGTTGGCGCAGCGCTGTTACCACCGGTTGTGCCATGACACATGCGCGCGCCCCGGGTTTCGTGCCACTATGACATCAGCCACAACCTCTGCTACCTCACTTTCAGCTGCGATACGCACAGCTTGGGCCGATGCGCTAGCGCAGCGCAGCAACCGCTGCATTAGCCGTTGGAGATAATATACCCAAGTACACCCGCCGGCCACAGCGCATACATCGCGAGAGGCAGCACGGCTGCAGCTGCCTATTCCGGCGACTCACCGGCGCCACAAATGTAAAATTGACAGTGCTTCTATAGGACTTCATATTGCTGATGTAATCAAGCCATTATCACTATTGAGGTTGCTGTTGGTGTTGTTGGCGTGCACCTGGCAGCAGCATCTGCCGCACACAGCTCCTGAGGCAGCGCTCGCCAGCCCAGGCTCTTGGCTAGCAGCGACAGCAAGGCTCTCACTCGCCCCCTCGCGTCCCCCAACCCTGCAGCTCCAGCAGTCGTTCCGCAGCCAGGCACCTGTAATAGCGAATTCCAAGTGGGAGACGACAGCGGCTTTGGTGGCAATCACTCAGCAAAACAGCCTCGAGGGACAATTCGCACTTTTTTGTCGCTCTCCCGGAGCGCTCATGTACTCACTAACCTGCAGTGTGCCAAATATATCGCACAGCACATATCCATCTGTCAAATCGTCAATGTGGTCTACTAAAGAGCAGCTGGCAGCGTCCAGGCTGTTGACCCAGTGCAGGTTCGCTCGTTGCAGCCCCATGCTTTCGCCTCAGCAACTGCCAGCAGCACCTCGCGGTGACCGCGCCGCTTCTGCGATCAGGTGATGCAAAATACTCGAGGCATCATCTGCAACACGCAGACATGTGTACACACACACACACAACACACACACACAACACACAGTTTGTTGAAGAAAGTTGTTGAAGAGATTCGAAGTTTTTTGGCGCGCTGGTAATGGTTGCAGAACCGATGACTAAAGCAAGGGTAGCACAAGGTGTCTCAGGCGAAAATTGGTTACAACGCCGAGGTATGTACTGAACCACCTGCAACAATCTGAGCGTGTCCTGAAGGTTGTATCGCGTACGCGGTGCCGATTTGCCCAATGCTTTCCGAATCTAGTACTCGCAGGCAAGCGGCAGCAAGCCGCTCTCACTCACCCATAGTCACACTCCTGGGCGGTTCTTCAAGGGAGCCAGATCTTGTGTTTCGCAAGAGATTGTATACTACGCGTCTTGTTCTACCGTGCCTTTTTGAAGCTCTAAGTAGAGCATCAGAAACTCCCCTGTCGTGTGCAAAAACGCGCAAATCCTCGACCGCTTGCATATTGAACAACTAGCAATTTAGTTAATCCAGCATCACGCCAGTGTTGAGTGTGTTGCCACTCATGCTCTGGCCCGCGATGGCTTGTTGACGGACCTGCAAAGCAAACACGAGCACGGCTAAAAATCATGGCTCGGTGGCACCTGCTTCAGCTGCTCATGCTCATGGTGTGCCTTTGATGCCTGTACATGCATACGTGTTGCAGGCAGGCAATGGGCGTGAAAAACGGGCCACGGCAACCAAAGCGAAGGGCCAAGGCGGACCGCGGCGCAGGGCGGCGGCGTATTGCTGACCGCGATATCTGGACGCCGCCACAGCAGAGCAGTCGAAATCGTTCAACTACAAGGATGGGCGGCGAGTTATCGTGTGCATAGGGCGGGGATTCCATCTGGCGCAGGAAGCCCTGCAAACCGTCCCGCAAGCGCAGTTGCAGATGGCGCAGCTGGCCTGGGTAGCAGAGTACCTCGATGGACGAGCCACAAGCAGCTGCAGCGATGACTGCCTGTCGAGGCACCGAGGAGCAGCTCAGCAAGGTGCCGGAGATCATCTACACGCTGTGCTGCGGGCCCCGCGGCGACTACGTGAGCGCGCGGACGTTGCCATTCATGCTGGCGAGGCTCATCATGTATGCGCGCATGCGTCCCACCGATGCGCCCAGGCTCTCGCCGATGCAAGCGCTCGACCGCATAAAGCCGCTGTCTGAGCCAGCTGGAGGTAGTCGACTTGGGCGGTGTCGATGCAGTCTCGGGCAGCAGCGCCGTCATCCTGCGCGCTGCGTTTCCGTTGGCGGCGGCAGGAGCAGCAGCAGCAGCAGCAGTGGCAGCGGCGGCGGCGGTGGCGGCGGCGGGTCCTGAAGCCGTAGCAGCAGCAGCAGCAGCAGCAGTGGGTATTGAAGCAGCAGCAGCAGCAGCAGCGGGCGCCGCGCCCGAGTTTCTGACGCCGCCGCGTCGAGTTGATGCAGCGTAGCTAGTTCATACTGGCACGCAAGCTGCGTGCGCGTAGTGGCGCCGCTGTGTACCACAGCTGGGTGTGCTGGGATATGCTCAAAGTGCCCATTTTAGGATGTGCGTTGTGGCTACATACAGTGACCAGCTGCCATCCACTCTTTGGTGTGTTTAAACAAGCTCACAAGACAGATCATCTTGCACACTACTTGTGGGTTATGGCGGAGGCGAGAGGGGAAAGTGTATGAGGCTGTTGAGGAGGGACGCTCTATGTAAAGTACCAATGTCGCGTGCCTGAGCAATTTGTAATTGTGTGACAAGACCTACAGCCCTCGCAGCAAGTGTTTTATGGATCATCCTGTTGTTTTTGCACCCTTGTGAGAGTGAAGATTCAAAATCATGATGCAAATGCGTCACACCTCGGTTTTCCGCCTTGTCGGCTTGTACGCATGCTATGTCCAAGGCACTATGCTACTGCTTTCAGCGCAATTGCATGAGCCATATGTAGCGCAGGTGCCGTTGTCATCGAAAATTGCAAAAATGCCGTCCGCAGGTGCAGACGAGAAAACTCAAGATGGCCATGGTGGCGACTGCGTCATGCCTAGTCTAGCATGTTGCGGCAGACACTGCGACTTGGTGCACCACTTGCTGAGCAGTACAAGTCATTCAACACTCATCGCAATTTGCTGGCGACAGAATTGACATGTACCCACTAGTGCTGACTTCAGAGCGTACTTCCAGACACTGTCAGGTCTTCAAAGGCGCCGCCGCAACGTACAGCTTGAGCATCACACCCTGGAAAAGGCCTTCTGCCGAATCCTGAACTAAATGTAAGTAGTGGCATTGCTTGAGAAGTTGCGACGGGAAAAGGTCGATCGACCTCGGAAGCGGAATGTGATCACGAGGATGGAGTTGTGTACACAGCAGCATGCTCAGGCAAATAATCTTTGACCGTTTGCCTCTGGCCCAAATAGGTACTGGAGGCGTAACCGCGGTCCTCCACATTTTCGCTCAAGAGATTGATAAATCTGCTGCAAACGGTGTGGCTTATTCTGGGTGCCGATATATCTGCCCCCATTGCATTGGTAGAAGCCTGTAAAAACTGGGACTTCGCGGCTCGTCGCTTTTATATTATTGCACATTGTCCCACCGAAGCCCATTCTAGGGCTGTTATTAAATCAAGATCACAAATGCATACAGTAGCAACCATCATGTGCTAAGGCAGCCACCAATGACCAGCCAATGCCTCATAGGAGTATCCTCGAGCGCATGCAAGGACCAGAGGATCAGGTAAGATGGTGCAGATGGCGGCTTCTTCCAGAAGTGTGGTGTTGAAAAACACCTCTATGCCGATGAAGCAAGTGCAAACAACAAGAAAGCATTCGCTCGTGGCCAATGGCAAAATTGCTCCCGAAGGGTGGTGTTTAAAAACACCAGTGGGATTCCTCAGGCAGTCATCTGCATAGCGCATGATGGTGATCATCGCACAGACCTGCCCAACAACAAGCACAGACAGCGACACAATCAATGATGAAATTGCGCGCCTCTGTGGCAATGCAGGTGCAACACACAATATAATTGGCACTGAGACCCGCGCTTGCACCACAGAAGTTGTGATCGTTATTGGATGGTGGTCTAGCTTGGTCGCCCCTGAGGTGGCATGCCTCAGCGCTTAAGCCCCTGCACCGCGTCAAGGTGAGACCCTCGCAGAGGAAAAGAAAAAAATGCCCACTTGCCCGACACAAGCGAACACAACGGACATATCAGTGGCTCAGCAAGGGGGGAACGGCGCGAAGCCCCCACCCACTACACTGGAGGAAGGCACACAGTCGTAACGACTGCCTGTGAGACGTGCATTCCTCGCGAGCTGCTACCCTGAGCTCGCAGACCACTGCCAGTGCCATGCCTCCCTCAGCGGGGTAACGTTTTGGTAGTGCAGCACAGACCCCGCTGCGATGCAGAAGAGTTGGAAAGCGCAAGTATCTACCGTCCCGTCCAACTCTTTTTCAACTGCAGGGGCCCCTGGTAGGCGAACAAGAGCGTATCTTGCATCCTGACAGTCCATGTCTGTTACAGTGTTCCCAAGCATCAGGCACTCACCCCAGAATTGTCATTGCTGCTCGGGCCAGAGAGCCGCCTCGGTGGTATCCTCCAAGCAACCGCTAACGCGGAAGTGAACCAGCTGGCGGGCCCCAACGCGCGCCTAGGCCACGTGAGGGAGGATGCATGCATTGTGTGCACCACTAGGCTATTGGCTGTAGCCACCGCCACCAAAGCCCCTGCTGCACGCCTGTGCACGGTTTGGCCTAAGCAAAACCACGCCCAGCAGGGATCATCAGACCTCGTCTGCTCGCAGAAAGCAGGAGAGATTGCGGGCTCCGACTGCCGCAGGTGAGTTGCTCCTGCGCGCCAAAGCTCACTGGTTCGTAGTTCCATCCACCCACGGCTTCCTCCTCCGAGCTGTCTGAGGAAAACCGGTTTTGCACACACCCACAAATTGTGGGCGTTGCTGCTCCTAGTCGCTGACTCTGCGTCCAGGAGCATTCACGTGCGGACAAGGGCGTCCACACTCCTCGTACTATGGTACTGAGGTGTCCACACTCCTCAGGGTTCTTTTCCCCAACTTCACACATGAACTTTGACGAGGGAGAGTCACACTTTTGAGCCTTATTGCCGACCAGGAACCCAGATGAAGGGAAGGGGGCTGGTGAAGGGGGCTGCAAGGTGCAGGGTGCATTATGTGGCGACGTGTTCATTACAGGCAGCGCCATGTCAACCAGACTGCTTGCAGTGGCGGCACTGACAGTTTCGCTTGCATGTGGCTTCCAAGGGGCACCGCGGACAACGCCATTGCTGCCTGCCGCCACCAGCATTCCTCAAGGAGTCGATGCTCCCAGCGTAATCCCGTTCACGGACGAAAGCCTGAACTACGCGAGAGTGTGGTGGCCCCTTCCATTGTGGAAGATCTTGACCCAGACGTGCCAACGAGAGTGGAGCTGCTGGGGGAGCCGCTAGTGCTGTGGCAAGACAGCACCAAGCAATGGAGAGCAGCACTGGACAGGTATGGTTTGTTTTGGAGGATATAATCAATGCACATAGCTGTGTGCTGACCCACGCAACTGAGGCCTGACCGCGCGCCATCATGTGGTAGGAAATCAAATCTGGCTGCATGCCATCAGCGAGTGTCCATGTACATCAACTCCAAATCTTCACGGCAATCCTGTGTGTGACATCGGATCCGCAGATGCCCTCACCGCTGGGCCCCGCTCAGCGAGGGATTTGTCGATCCTGAACAGAAACGGCTTACGTGCGCCTACCATGGTTGGGAGTTTGAGGGCGACGGCAGGGGCGCTAGGATTCAGCAGGCAGAGGGGACTGCTGAAGAGACCGCGCTGCGCTCACGCAGGTGTGTTGACAATTAGGATGTGTTTGCAGAACTGGGCATCGGTGTGCAGGTGCATTCAGTTGGCCATTTTCTGAACTTCCTGACGCCGTTGAGGACATGTGGCCGGCACCCTGTTTGTTGCGGAACGGAAGCGCGCATGGGTTCACAATTGTTGATTCTCGGGCATCCGCGCCGTCTGCTCCGGGTTGGACCCGAAGTTGTAGACGTACTTGCAGTGTCGCTCGCACTTGTAGTGTTGCACTCGCACTTGTTGGTGACGATTCTCGCACTCGTAGGTCATGACGCTCCACCAGGCCTTGTGTTGTCTTTGCACGCTCAGCACAACACAGTGCTCAGCCGCAGGTCTCACTTCAGGGATTGCCTATGTACCTGCCAACTGACTCTGTGAGGGTGACGTGGTCTGGTGATGCTCCCACACAGGCTGGAGCTGTGCCACCTTGAAGAATGTCACCGATCTTGCAGGCGATGCTCGTATTTTAGAAGTCTCACCATTCTGGGGATGAATTGCCCGCGGATCGTTGCTGTGGCCTCTGATACTGCTCCTGCACATGCGCTCGGATTGTCAGGTGCTGCCTGGATCTACTGCCGACCCAGGTTTGGACAGGACTCGTGTGGGTGTGGCGCGACAACTCGCCTGAGGGACTGGCGGCATCAGCAGTCACACCACCGCAGGCCGTTGACGCTGTGGACGACCCCGACTTTGATGGTTGCTGGTGAGCCTGATCGCAACTGACGGTAACCAGTGATTCGCGATGATGAGTCTTCGTGTAAGATCAAGGGATGATGACATCGAGATGCTGCATTGCTGATGACGATGATCAGCTGCCTATTACATCTGCAGACTTGGTGGCCCCCAAGGTTGCGTATTGATGCGTGGTGATTCCGAATGTACCGGGGATGAAGCAGCCTACAGGGTTTGTACCTTGTTTGCTGACACAACGCATCTGCATGCCATGCCTAGTGCACTGTACATATTGTGACAAGCAACTGTCGGCAGTGACACGCTCGGTGCCCTTGCAGTTCACATCGTGATCTGCCAAGAACTTCAAGTGCTTTCCCACAATACTCTCAGCACCTTGCTCATCTACACCTCTCCTGCTGTGCCCCGTGGTATCTCAGGTACATGCGGGATATGCCATTCTCCGATGATGTCCTCATTGAGAATCTGGGAGGTGCGTCCGCTTCTTGATCACCAGCTCTGTCGCGTGCAGAGCTCAGAAAGGTTGTGACGACTCAGCATGATTTCGTACTGCGCCTTTGCAGCGTTTCGATGCTTCAAGCAATTGTTGAAGCACCATGATAATTTGTACAAGAGGCGTCAAATCGATTGTCACGATTGTCATGATCCGTGGCTTGGCAGTGTACAGCTTACTTAACAAGTGACTTGGCAGCATGCAGGGGTATCAAATGGACTGAGTGGATTCTCAGGTCTTGATGTTGTTGTAAAAGGGTGTGGTGCGTGTTTGTCTGCGTGGAGTACGCGACACCATGCCTACTATCCTGTGCATACTTCCACTTCATCGCTGGACAGAATTGTACTTTCGACACTGTCCAGTACACTTGCTCACATGCTGCCCATGTGTACTTGACAAATGATGCTCCAATAGTCCTATTCCTGATTCAACAATTAGTCAACACTCATTTGCGGCATGAATGCTGACGTTTTGCTGATGAAACCACAACACTGTACCCACACAACCTCAAAGCAGTACAGTGGCCAGATGAGCGATGTGGCAACGTACGCGTTGAAATTGCTCTGCAGATTGTGTAGCGCGTTGGATCATTTCACAAAAGAGCATGATGAGTGAATATTCTTGTCACCAAGCTCACAGCGGCGGCAAACAATCGTATCAATTCCATAGCCAGCGTCTCTGCCTGACTTGACCCTAGTGTTCCCTGCACATGTGTGCCTGCTGCTCTGCTGCTTCGACTTCACAGACCCAGCACACGTCCCCTTCGCTCACCACAACGTGATCAGCGACCACAGTCGTGCTGAGCCTCTGCGCCTTCAGCTGGAGAGCGCTGAAGACGCCGTGAAGTTGAACCTGCATGGCAGCCCTGCCTACTTGACCAAGTCCTACCCCATAGCCGCAGTCCTGTCCGACTTGCCAAACACTAGGCTGGCATTTGAAGCGCCAGCGCTGCTGTACTACAAGGTGTGCGTGCCTTCATTGGTGTGTGACAAGATGCTCACTTTGCCTTGACATGAAGCACTTAAGCAAAATTGTCCAGCAATACCAACAATTTGCATGCATGCACTAGTATAAACCACACCAGCCCTAAGATACAATTCAACGTGCATGCCCTTGATCATCTGTAGTTTAGGTGCATCATGTAGCTTGTACCGTGAACTGTGGACCATGCACCATGAATAATGTCCATTTGGGCCTCCATGACTTTCAAGAAGTAATCTTACGCCAGCAGGCAGCGTGCTGCTCAGTTGTTAGATCCTGGAAGCACGGCATCTAAGCAGTGTACTACAGTCACACGGTGGTTTTTGTCACTGCCTACACGCATGCTGTCAATTTTATAGTGACAAAATTCATTTCCTGGTGCTGAACATAAGTTCGATCTGCATACCTTTGGCGCATTATCGTTTTCATTGCCACCGAAATCACTCAATTTGAACTGGGCTGACTGGTGGTAATTATGTTCTTGTGTGTGGTACGCAGTTCGATTTCTCAAACCTTGACGTCATGGCAGACTGCATGCTGGACACTCCACTCAAGAAGGCGCTTGGCAAGCTGCTGGCAGGGCTGGTAATGAAGGTAATTGCTGTAGTTTTATGTAAATATATACATAATTATGTACTTGATTTTTTTTGCGAGCAGCATGTACTTGAACTTGAAGTTGAGCACTGAGCAGCATGTCATGGTGCGTAGTCCATTGTGCAGTTGCAGCTATTGCTGTACTCACATGCACAAGTACTCTATGGCGGTCATGGCCATGCCCGGCACGGCACCAGAACATGTGCAGCACAGCTCATCTTTTCGCCTGGATTGCATTTTGAACAGAAGTGCCAGGGGGTGCCATTTTGCACACGTATCATTTGCTTGGGACATCAACAACATGCAACTTGCCATCGTGACTTTGCCTGTGCACGTTGTAATGAGCATGCACATTGGCTATGGTAAAGCTTCAGTTTCTGCTGGTGGCAGCATTCGACAACACACAGCTGGCACAAACGGCTCAAACAATACAATCAAGTGAAAGTGATGCATGTTTCTCCTTCCCCCCCTCCCCAAATTGCCTGTGTGTCTCATTCCTTTTGAACTTGAACAGAGGGCAGTTGGTGCTATAAATCATGAACTTCAAGTGTGGCATCAGGATGAGACATCATTATGACAAATCGTTAAATGCAAATCCCACCAAACCATTCTGGATGGAGGATGCCAGGCGCGACAACAGCGCAGTTCACCCGCGGCCATGACTTATTGGCAGCTTCGAACAGCACTGATGCCACGCAGGCCCTTGAGACACCTGCATCTACGTTCTTGTTGCTCACAGAATGCTGGCAACAATTTGAGCTTTTGGATAGTAAACCACATGGTGCCAACTGCTCCAGGCCGCAGCAGATTCTTTGTTCGGCAGTCCAGGAAGTTTCTGCGCTCCACCAAGCCCCGGTACAAGGAGCACCTGTTTCAGCACACGGTGCTCGATAGTGACAACATGATCATCAAGCTACAGTGTGTGCGGCAGCAACTTTGCTCCGCTTCCCAGCCAACATGTGACCATGCACACACTCAGAGTTAGTCCCTGGAGGTGCATGCGCATGAATATTCTCATGTACGGGAAGCTATCCTGAGTGCTTTGTGGGCTACTGGACATAAACCGGATCAGGGCAAGTGTGCTGTCGCAGGCACTCAGGTGCCGTACGATTTGATGCATTTCACTTGTGGTAACTATAGCATCAATTCCTTTGTGGTACTTGCTACAATGTCTCGAATGTTGGTGAACTATTAGCGCATGAAATGCCACACCGCTTGGGCCTCTGAAGAAAGCAGCGCTTCGATGCTGCCATTCCTCAGGGAGCACATTGCATGGTCTGCGCTGAGCACCTGTTGAAGCAACATTGAGAATTCCACACCTGCTCATAGTGACACTTCTGCATTTGGCACTTGTTGCTTGTGCATTCCCCGCCTGATCATGGTTGATCTTGCATCTGCTCAGAGTTACACCTGCATTCAGCATTTGTCATTTGCATGTCTGCCTTATCATGGCTAGTCCACAGTTAGTGTCAACTGGTTTGCAGGTTTATTCTTGACAAGGTAACCACTGATTTGCCTTATTTGCGGCTGATTCCACCGCCAACAGGAGCACGCGTACAACAAAGTTCAACTCACCAAGCAGTACGAGGCCAGCGTGTTCATACCCTCGGAGTGTGACACTCCGGTTCGAGCTTTTCGCAAGTGGTACCGCAAGAACCCCCCTCAGTGGGCTCTTGGGGCTCAAGAGACGTACGACGAGACGCAAAGCGAGCCCTCGCGATTCGACGCTCTTGAGCGCTACGACAGCTATACCAAGCACTGCGCGTCGTGCCGCTTGGCACTGCTGCAAACTCAGCAGGTGAGAATTGTGTCGCGCAAGTTCTGGATTGTCGCACACAAGTACAGTGTAGCGGCATACACATATCAGAGCTTCATGATTTGGCGTGACCTCATGCAGCCCAGCACGAATTAGACGCAGAAGCCATCAACCATCGTCGAAGCTTTTGAGGATTTTATCACCCCAGATGTCTTTTGAGACGCGGCTGCACTAGACCTCTGGTAGCTGCTATACATGTCTTGCTGCAGATGAAATTGTGCCTGGGCTATAGTGCTGGGGCGTGTGAGTTGTCTATCCTTGAATACTTCGCCCCTAATGCCCGTGGCATTGCCAGCTTTTTGTTCACCAGCAATAACTATGTGTGCCGAAGCATATGATTATGCTTAGTGGCTTCTCGACATGCTTCGCTACCCGTTCTGTGGCTGCAGAGGCGCAATGCCTGCCTGGCAGCATCGGTAATGCTGCTGGCAGCTGCTGCAGCTCCCCCCCCTGGAGACCTCAGTCGCAGCGGCAGCAGCTGCAGTGGTGTCAGCGGCAGCTAGCTACAAGCTGAGTCAGGATGAGAAGCAATTCCACTTCGTTGACTACATTCACGCTGAGCGTGATGATTAAGCATACTACTTGAGCTGCTGGTACAGAACCGTCAAGTTGGTTGCAGTCTGCGTTGCCAATCTGCTTCAGGGGGCAGCACGCATTCAACTGGATGCCTGTTAGTCGACAGAATCGAGCGCCTATCACAGCTGGAGGACTGCCTGTGACCAGTAGTGATGGCAGCACATTGTGTGCAGCAGCGGGGTGGCTGCTCGGGCTCGCTCAGCGCTTCATCACCTCTAGTGGTACATTGAAGGCTTCCACCCAGTCTTGTATCTACAGCTTCAACCAATAGGCGGTGTGTGAAGTCAACTCCACTGCCTGTTTTTCAGGCTGACATTGTCGTGTTAAGATGTATCTTGAAGCAGGTGGAGTAGTGTAGTGTGTCCATCATACCAGAGCGTGAGGTTGTGACCGCCAGCAGAGGCTTGACACGTACTTAGCAGTATACAACTAGTTGTATACAGTTGAACTGTCAGTCACAGTGCATCAACAGATGAGCCCACGCATGGAGGTGTTTCAGCACCGTAGTGCATGTTTCCGCATAGTGCGTTCCGCTCATGACATGCACTTCGTATAGTCTGGGGCCTCATCAACCCTCGCATCCAGCATATCATTCCTCAATATGATCATCCGTCAACGGTGTTGTGTGCGGCCGAGGCTGCTTTTCTGCTGCTTGAGATGTTCACACATAAAGTGCATGATTGCTTCAGATGAGATCACTGCTTACTTGATGGCATGCATTTGCGCTTTGCATGCTTGCCACAACAATGCTGCGCATCATTGTTTGTTGTAGCCAATCCAGTGCTGCTGCTGCATGTCAAGTGCCTGCATCATCTTCTGTTTGCTCAGGTACACTCGTAAGGCCAACCTCAGGTGCACAAGTATAAGAAATGCCAGGCGGTGTAGGGGCGCAAGTGCCCTTATGGTGGCTGAAGAGCACTCCTGCTGTGGTGGAGCTCTGTGTTTTTAACTTGAAGCTGCACTGGTATCAGCGCTCCGTGGATCTGCACCTTGCAGTTGCTACTCTGATGCTACACTACCACTATCCCCACCATTCTCAGATGCGCAACTAAAACATCTCAACAAGGAAAACGTAAATTCATTCATTCAATGGCACCTCCTGATGATTCTATTGTGTTCTACAGCATGCCAGCGCTAAAACGCTTCACGTAAGTTGTGAATATGCATTTGTCGCCATCCGGCCATCATGGCGGCTTTCTTGCACACACAGGCAGTATGCCTGCAGTAATGAGCAATCTAGGGGCTACATATGACTTACATGCTTTCAAGCAAGCACTACTGAGAGTTGCACTCTTAATGTGCACTTGTGAAACAGCACCACATCTAAGTAGAGCACAATGCAGCCTTAATTCAATGTGCACGAGGCCAATTGAATGGTGTAGACTACAGTACCGCGCTGCAGTAGCACCGCGCGTTTTTAGATCCTGTTCAGATTCTGAGGCCCCAGTGTCACCGACACTGCAACTGCAACTCCCAGAGGGGATCTGCCAGGCTGCCCCGCATGGTGTGAATGCCTGAAAGTGAAGCTGCTGCATTCCTGCCTTTGTTTGTGGCACTGCTCAGGTATCAGCGTGACCTCCCGTTCTCATACGACATATTCCTGGAGAACTCAGGAGGTGAGGCGACCTTCAACCTGACATTTTTAAGGTTTGCTCATATGCACGCTTCTATTGAATGTAAGCGTACTTGTCGTAATTGCCATTCCGTGTCAGACGCATATTATCGTTTAATTCGGAGTGTTCCTCTCAACCCGCCTTCGCCATGCATGGATGTAACCTAAGGGGCATCTCATTGTTGTATTGAGCCTGAGGGCAGCTTCAGGCGCCACCGACCGCATGCACATGCACAAAACGCCTGCCATGTATTATGGATCTCAAGTGAACTAAGACATGTGATACTTACTTATCCTGGGGGCACGCTCACTGGTCTTTGCATACTACCGTAAGTGACTGCGCTTACATGGCTGACTGCATATGCACTCTGGTGGTCACACAACCACGGACATCTTACCTTGCCACTGCGCATACATCAAACAATGTGTGCGTGCCGGTTGCCGTGCTTGCAGATCCCGCTCACGTCCCATTTGCACACCACAAGGTCATCCTGAATCACGAGCACGCTTGGCCCCTCGATGTGGTCCTGGAAGCCCCTGAGGACGCAGTGAAGCGCAACCTGCACGGCAGCCCTGGCTACGTATCCAGGCCCTACTCGCTGATGGCCACAAGCGGCAACATGATCACCGCGCAGGCAACGTTCGAGGCGCCTGTGGTAATCTACTACAAGGTCAGGAGCTGCGTGGCAGTGCCAAATTCAATGTGTGAGCGCCGCTCGCGTATCAGCAGGTAGCATGGATTTTTAAAAAGCGTAACAGCAGTGCACGCGGCGTGGATGCAAAACGCGCACTCAGCAAGCATTATAGACTGTCCGCGCTGTGTTGCAACATTGTGCCTGGCTTTTTGGTAGTGCGTGGCGTTGAACTGACATTGGTGCTGATAGGCTTCAGCGTCATCGTCAAATTAAGCTGTCATTGACAGTACTGGTGACGCGTATACCATGATGTTGAGACTCACACCAGCAGTACTTGAAGTTTGAATTAAACTACGTGCTGCTGAGCTCCTTTTCAGAGCCTCAGTTAGTTTGCATCAAACCTCAAGTGCATGCGAGCTCCTCTTCAGAGCCTCAATTATGTTTCGCTTGCATTCACCTCAGCCTTCAACTTGAAACATGGTTTGACGAGCTTTGTGTGTCATGCAGTGCTGGAGCCTGCTGCAAATTAGTGCCCAGCTTCAATTTTTTTGCCATCGCAGGTAGTTTGCGAGGTGAGCACGTTGGCTGCCTTCTATTGATGTGATGTCAATCAATTTGCGACATCAGCTTTTTTTAAATCAAGACAGGTACTGATCAAAAATTGACCCCTTTTCAAACCCTAGCAGCTGAAGTGCACGCAATTAAATGTTGTGCTTGTGCCGCACACTGATAGGCATGCTCATTGTTGTCAGATCTGCTTACTTAGCACGATTGACAAAAGCATGTGGGGGGGAGGGTTTGAGGGAAGGGGGGGACCATGCTCTGAAGGACTGGGCCCCTTTGAGGAGTGCGCAGCGCGACCATACAGTGTTTGTCCTGCAAGCACCCCCCCCTTTAGGAGCAGCCAAGGCATCCGCATATTTCATGTAGTAGCCATTGAAACATGCTTAAGCGTTTTGGCCTGCGGCCAGGCTGCCTGAGTGTATCTCAACGGCTAGGAGGCTATGAGCCTCAACTGCCTGGGGCCAGTTGTCCACACCCCAATCTTCCTGCAAGTATGTCACCATGGCAAGAATATACTCTCCAGTACAAAGGTATACTTGAAGTACATGCCGGTTCAGAAAATTTGCACTGGGCTTTTATCTTCAGAGACTGCCCTCATCAACTGAGCCGCAGTAACACTCCATGCATGTTGTTGCTGCATGCATGAGAACATCCCTGATGGCTGATACATAGTGCAGCGTGCCTCATGAAATAAGCGAGTGCATCTGAAAAGTGAATACAGATCTCAACTTCTGCCACGATGACCATATGACTCCCCCCGCTGCTGTGCTGTTGCTGCTGTCACAGAGTACCCTCCCTGCCTCAGATGAAAATCAGGTATGATGTGCAGATGCTCCCATTTCACAGGCGCACCAGTGCTTGCTGATCCCCCATTCTTGTTCTGTGCGCACGGCCTGCCTCATCAACAAACACCGATGATTGGGCGGAGCGCAGCAGTTTGCTTTTGGAGTGTACAACGGGGTACATCTCTATGCTCAGTACACACAATCCCCCCCTTGAAGAAGATGAATACCAGGGCTCTGCGCTCTACGTACCTGTAGGAAGCTGACGGCTGGATGAACCTTGCTGGACGAACCATGCATGGACTGATGATACTAGCGCACGTTGTGTATGTATGGATAACCCTTGCAGCAGGGCCAGTAGCCCAACAGGACAGGCATGCCACAATGGAGTGCCTGCCTTTTGAGGAGACGCCACATGTCGGATGATGCTAAGCACTGACTTCCTCGACAGCCAAGTACTTAGTTTCAAGTAATGTATTTCTGAAGCATCTACGTCACTCCACAACTGCACCAGCGCTGCACATCTTAGATAATCACAACATTGCATTACATAAGTACGATGTTCCATGTGGATTACTCACCTACGTCATTGTGGATGTTGGTGTTTCCAGCTCAGTCACTGAAGCATCCAGCTGTGTCTTTGACCTGTTGTGCAAGCGCGCCAGTTCAGCTTGCATGGTGGGCACGGAGCAGCCCATTGTGCTGAATAGTGTGCCTGGCAGCACAGTCACTTGACAGAATGAACAAGGTGAACTATACGTTTGGAGCTACCATAGGACAACAAGTGTGCAAATGTCAGAACAGGAGTGTAATAGCAGTACCATTTGCAGCGCCAAGTCCGTTGCGAGGAGACAACGCATGGCAAGGCCTGGATCTCACAAATTCAACCCTTCCCTGTACTCCTCTGCCTGCCGCAGAAGCCAAAGAGCGTCTATGTGATCACCTACGCTGTGCCAAGCGCGCCCGGCAAAACGCGCCTCATTGGCCGCAACTCCAACAACTTCCAGCCTGGCGCCAAACAGCAGACGCGCCAGGAAGTGCACCTGTGGCAGCACTATACGATCGACAGCGACAACTACCTTTTGGCGATGCAGGTATGCGCATGCTGCGCATCTACGCAGTGTACCTTATGTCGTGTAATTACGGTAGAAGCTCTGGTTTTGCGCGAAGGCAAATGGGGCGTATGGTAGGGACAGCAATCTGATGCTTGTGCAATGGCAATGAGAAGCAATGGCTGAGGCTCCAACATGCACATGATGATCGAACTGTTGGCATGGTGTTTGCTAGAGCTAGTCAGCATGCATATGCCAAGCGGTCATCTGGGTATGGCTGCTATGAAATGTAGGGGACAGCGACGGTTAGTGCACTCAGCCTGGCCTGACAGGTGCCATTCACTCCTTCAAAGATATTAAGCAATAAAGTTGCAGGATATCACCACACACTACCCCCCCCCCCCCCCTTTTGCCTCAAGGCCACCCTCACCTGCCCTGCAACCTGCACAATATTACAGCGCGCTGCTGGTGCCTGATGTGTCAATGACGCTCATACCGTATCCTCCACGCCTCAGGAGAGGGAGTACAATACCATACCGGACATGGGCAGGTTCGAAACGCAGGTGTACATGCCTACCGCCAGCGACAACCCCGTACGCGCGTTCCGCAAGTGGTTCCGCAAGAACCCGCCGCAGTGGGCCCCCGGCAGTCTGGAGGCGTATCGGCCGCAGCTGACGCGCAGCGCACCGCCACGCACAGCAGTGCTCGACCGCTACGACAGCCACACCAAGAACTGCAAGGCGTGCCGCCTGGCGCTGCTGGCGACGCAGGAGGTACGCATTCATCAGCTGTATGAATGTGCAGTTACAGTGTCGTAACGGTAGTTCGTCGAGTTATGGTGACTTAATGCAGTGACAGTGTTGTAGTGCTGATGGTCTCTGATTGAGTCAAGGCGGCGCAATGTCGTCACCTGTCTGAAGCAGCAGGGGGTCATCGTTTGCAGTCTGCTGACTCATCGGATGTTGCTGCTGCTCCTGTCGCGTGCAGTCCTCACGACACACTTGGGTTTCCTATGTGCAGCTGTAGTCAGTCATCAAATCTGGCTGGCATTCTCATTTGCTTCCATGACATCACAGTAGAGCATCTGCTGCAGGTGCCTGTCAGTCTGGTACACGTGAAAGCAGGAGAAGTCGCCTTGGCGAGAAAGTTGTCCTGACCGGAGGCATGCTTCAAGTGTGCCACTGCAGCTCCTGTGCTGGGCCTTGGATGCATGCTGGCAATCATCACAGTTCAGTATACTTGGGCAGATTCAATGTTGCATTTACAAAGTCCCCCAAGATAAATTCGCATGCAGGTATTCACGCATTCACCGCATGTTATGTGTGTGCGCACGGGCAAGCATGCAGTGCCAAAGGGTAGCCACAGCGCGACCAATAGACTTGTGGTGATTGCAGCACGCCATGCTCCCATGTCGACTTGCCTGCTGGCCGGACAACGTCATTGAGCAATGACCAGCGCCATTGACTCTGCTGCCGCGCGCCCACGCATTGCAGTGGTGCCATGGTCTAGAACACCCAAAAACTCGACAGTACCTAAAAGTATTGATGGACACAAAGTAATTGCAATTGACTCTGCCTCGCCAAGACTGCACAGTGTTCGCAGATTTTGATGTCAATTGCGCCTGCGCCCCTGCTTCATGCGCGCAGCAACCTGAAGAGGAGCCTGGCTGCGTGCGCAGCGGTGCTCGCTGCGGCAACAGTGCTGGCGGCGCTTGGCAGGGTGGCGCCGACGGCAATTTTGGCTGCAGCAGCTCTGGCGGCAGCGTACGTCAGCCGCAAGTGCAAGGAGCACGAGAAGCTGTATCAATTCGAGGACTACGTGCACGCCGAGCGTGATGTGTGATGTGCACTGTCAAGTCGGCGTTGCGTGGCAAAAGTTGTGCTACGCGTGCCAGTAACGAGCCTGGTGAGGTTGCGGAGGGAAGTGTCAAGAAGCTGCAGTCGCATACACTGCTCATGTGATTGTGAGGCTGGCGCGTGTGCAGCACAGCCAGCGTGCCGGTGTCGGCACAGCGCTATGTGTGTGAACTTGGAAACCTGCGTAATTACGCATGGCAAGCACCTGGTACATGTCACACTTCAGATGTATGCCACAGTAAAGTAGCACAGGTGTATGTCCAATGTTTCATGAACCTCCCAGTCAGTCCAAACCTGAGTATGTCGTTGTGTCGTAGCACAAATGCATACGCATATCTCATGAAGGTCAAAGTCATCAGTATCGTTCCGATAGTTTCAGATCACATCCATACTGTCCTGGCATTCTAAACGCAAAGTCATAGAGTCATTGGCACGTATATATACATGAGGTGAATCCAAAGCGCTTGTGCAATGCGGCAGTAATGAAAGCAGTGCCTATTCAGCGTTTGCATTTTGTGGGGCTGCATTGATGTGCCTTTGCTGTGCTTGTGGCGTCAGTTCCTCATTTAGGCCATGGCTGCAGCCATATGCAACAACGCTGCATGCCATGACTCATCGGATGCTCTTTCCGCAGTGGGTGATGTGGGCCTGCCCGCATCATTTATGTGGCTGCACAAGCCTCAGCAAGATACAAACTCCCAAGCGCATTGTTTCACGTATGTCAAGGTTACACAGGCATGTGTTTTATAACACCAACATAGCTAGCCATGTCTGGACGAGCACTGCATAGTTCATGCGCACAAACACGGCTGCCTGGCACAATCGATCACGCGCACGACGTCGCATCCTACTTGAAGCATACAGCATAGTACGTGCACAGCCCAGAGTTTATGTGCATGTCTTCACCACCATGCACATGTGTGCGCATAGTCATTAGTCTAGAAGTATAGTAGATACCCCATTCCCCTAGTCTACACTCCGACAAGTCGATTCGCGCGGACAGCAGAACCAAAATTTTGTCAACACAGGCATGCAAAGTTTACCTGGTAGGCGCGCAGTGCAGCAGCGCAGACTATGTCGTATCATGGCGGCATCGAGCGGTCAAGCAAGTCTCACTCCGTTCTATGCACCGTATCTTGTGTGCAGTGCAAAATGCATGCACCTTCTTCGGAAGTATATCTGCACCGCAGGGCTGATCGTGCACACATGACATGACATCCCGCTACATGTTGCACAGCATGTGCACCCGTACAGACGCTTGTACCATACACAAACGGCCATCAGTGCTGACTGGAGTAGAGAGGTCCCCAGCACCCGGCACCCTTGAGCCACGGTTGCTGCAGCACTTTTTACCTTGATCCTCGCTGCTGATCATGCGGTTTGAAACATCAGGCGCACACTGCAGCACAGGCAACAAGAATCCGAGACCTATAGCAAATGTTGAAATTTAGCATTCTGCGAGCACAGTTCACCATCCAGATACAATTGTAGAGCCCAATGGAAGCTGTTTTAAGGGTAGGCACAGCATTGCTCAGCTTGCGCGTCGCACGGGCATACTGCGAGTCTTCATGCGGTAGTGCAGTGCCGCTGTAGAAGTGGGGCATTGTAAGGAAATTGCCAGTGGTGACTCTCCGTTGTTGTCATTTCCCCCAACCTGCGGACATTCGTAACAGCAGCGACCTCCGTTTTGAGCCTACACTATGCAAGCACGCAGCCACTGTTGCAGCATTGGCCAGCATCATTTGCGCCCTCCGCAGTTGCAGCCGCCCGTCCTCCTCCGGCCGCTAAGAAACTCCTCTCGTGCCAGCTTCCTCGACTCCGCCGCCGCCGCTGCCGCACAAATGGCAAAACGGGATGTGGCCCAGGAGTCAGTGAGCTGAAAATCAGGCCGCGCTGGCCCAAGATGGCCTGCAGCGGTACTTCCCTTACAGTTGGCCAGGAAAACTCAACACCTCGAGCTCTTAGTGTCTATACATGCTACTGCAAAGTAGCCTATTGTGATGTCTACGGAGGGGCGCAGACATATGCAGTCCACGCTCAGCGTGGAGGCGGCAGCTTATGCTATTGCCAGTCCACCTGCAACGTCAAGAGGCAAAGACCTCATCCAAACTTGCATTACCCGTAGTCCTGCTGCGTGCTCCACTTCGTGCTATAGGTTTGCTACAAACTTGCTCTGACTATGGGCATGCTGTGTGCTCTACTTCATCCGCCAAAGGCTTTAAACATGGATGCTTGGAGCTGTTGTGAGTGTATAATGCAATATACCTTGTCCGGCGGCTGCACTGGCCAGCTTCCGCTTGCGCCGTGCCGCTCCCTGCTCCCACACTTCCACAATCTTCGCCTCATCGACCATGTGCGAGGCGTCTACGCTCACAGCTGCTGAAGCTGCCCCAGTTGTCACACCCTCTGCAGAGCAAACAAAGGTCCATGCAGCAGCAGTTGCGCCCTCTGCATCATATAGTCGTGCTAGTGACCTCCCTTGCAAGGCAACAGTGCGTTCTTGATGGCCTAGTTGCGTCGTATAGGCGTAGGTGTGAGCAACATTTGGCGGTTTCACAAGTTGAACGCAGCTTCTGCACAATTTCGGCCGGTATGCTCAACCATTGTAGCGCTGGCCCAACGCTGCCTGGATCCCTACATGGGCACATCGTCAAGAAGCGTCTGAAACTTGCAATCTCTTGAACGCAGAGGGGTCCAAGCTTGAAAAACTGCCTCGTCGTAGCAAAATGGGTGTGATGGCTGGGACAGTAACGAGTCATTCTGCTTAGCACTCCACTGGTGTGCGTCATGCCACGCATGCAGTGGACGGTCATGCTCATCAAGGCTGACAACAAATACACTGTCAGCCTGTGCAGATGCGACAAAACCGCTTGGAGGTCATGCCATGCCTGCAATTGTGCAAGCAGGCCAGCTGCCCTGGCGCACCTTGCTTGAGGGCCTCCTGCATCAGGGCCAGACCACTTCTGAACCCCTTATGGCAAGCCGCCGATGTCTGCGCTGCGGGAACTCCTGCTCTATGCTCATACTGCTCGCAGTGCTCCTCCGCCAAGCCAATGAGGCCCTGGTGTGCCGGAGGAACGGCCAGCAATGCCAGGCACAACGCACAGAGTCAATGCATCATGGTGCACGATAGAATATTGTGCGCCCCCTACAGGAAACCCATGAAAACGGCAGTACATCTGTTGACAGGTTACATGGCAGTCGCTTGAGGCAGCTGCGATGCCTCAAGATGCAGTGGTTGCTGCTCGACAAGTTCAAAATGCTGCCGATCAGTAATGCCCGGAGACAGTCCAACAGGACTGTGCATTGTTCCAGGACCGTGCATTGTTTTCCTGTGCCAGCATCGATGCAAGTTCCTGCAATTTTATCAACTATGGCTTACCAGCTCCATTCTGCCCAGCACCAGCGAACTGCAGACTCCCTGACACGCTGTCGAGGCGGCAGCTGCCACGGCCTTGGCACAGGCAGAGCCGACGACATTAGGGCGTGCTCTTCTTTCCTTCTTGCACACATCTTCGGCGTGGCTTCGCACATTCTGCTCCACAGCCTGGCATGTATCACTACAGCTCCTGACAGCTTGCTGCATGAAACGACAGGCAAGACAGCAGCGCATTTTCGCATCGCGGATTGTGGAGTATGGCAGGAGAGTGCTGAAGCCATTTACGCAGGTTGCTGCAAATGTAGGCTCACCTGGCTCGCTTGCGCCACATGTCTGCAGCAACACGCACCAAGGCATAGCAGCAACGACGCACGCCTCATGATCTCTTGGCGCCTCAGCTTCCGCGATGTGGATGTTGAAGTACTTGGCAGCAGGCGGTTACTTTTCGGTTCAACAAGGGAAGGCTTTTTTAGAGAAAGAGCAGGATGGTGCTGCCGGATGAGCACGACGAGCAGCAGGCTGTGGCAGCCAGAAAAGTAAGACCCTGTGAGCCATGCAATGCACCCATAAATTTGGCCATATATATTTTACAACATACGTATACCCGAGGCTCACCCAAATCTTGTCTTCTGTTTGTGCTACAGGCATTCGAGAAGTGTGACCAGGATGGCAGTGGCACCATTTCACTGGACGAGCTGCAAGGTAAGATCCAGGACCACATTAAAGATGCGGCCAATCAGCATACAGGTGGCAGCGAACTTGTACGCAAGGACGCATGCTCAAGATCCGATCCTGTGCGCGTTATGTCTGAGTGCTCAGTGGCTAAAACAGTGACCCGTGAATGCGCTGCTTGTAGGCCTCGCCGATTACATGGGACTGCCCATCCATCCGGAGGAGCTGGAGGAGGTGCACGACATGGTGAGTACATTTGCAAATGCGCACTTTTACCGAAGTTCAACATGGCTTTGAGCTGCGCGTTTTTGGCAACCAGTTATCTACGACAGAAGCTGCTTTTACGACTGGTGTTTGTGAAGCACCCACACACAGCATTTATGCACGACACGATCTAGACTTCTCATGCGCCATGTGATCATCCAGCTACGGGAACATGGCTGTCGCTGAGATGCGCTGCGATGCTATCATGGCATGCTATCTTTGCAGCTGGACAAGGATGGCAGCGGAGCACTGGAGATTGAGGAGTGGGTGGACTTCTGGGTCAAACGCACACAGGGGAATCCCAGCCCGGAAAAGCAGCAAGAGGTGATCAAAGACACGTGTTTGATTATGTTATGGTGCCGACGTGTACTCCAGCCATGAGGCAGTGACGCTCAGCATTAGAAGTCGCTGTCGAGCAGTGCCTGCTTCCGCCTGCAGTTTGCAGTTGCAGGTGCATGGTTGTTGGTCAAATTCGCTGGAGAATCGGGGGATATTGCAGCTATGGCACTTTGCAGCACAGGCTGAGCTTCTTGTGAGCAGCAGCACATGCATCTAATATGCTCTGCTTTGATGAACCTGGCAGCGTAGCCTTCAGCTGCATGGCGGACCAGAGTCATGATGCACTGCTGCACGACTTGCAGCTGCACACTGGAAGGGACAGCTTCGCTCATGTATCGTGCGTTGCCGGCAACCGCATAGTGTCACTCTGATCACCAGCAGAGCAAATCTGCACGTCGTGGTTTCAGGCCGTGCAAGCTTTTCAAAGTCAACCATCAAGTGCATGCACGTATGCCGTTAGAGTGACATCATACACATCCATCGTGCTGTGCCCTCAGGTCGTGGCGCGGCATGCGTTTGCCGCCGCCGATGAGAACGGCAGCGGCTACATGGACATGGACGAGCTGGAGGCGCTTTGCTCAGACCTAGGGCTTGCGCTCGAGGGCTCAGAGCTGCAGGAGGCCATGGCCATGCTTGACAAAGGTGCAAAAGTTGACGAGTCAATCCTAGTCAGAGATGCTGAATGTGGCCTGCATCGGGCCTGATTCTGGTAGGAGGGTGGCTGGAAGCGCCGTTGTCGCAATGTGCTTGCCCGCTTGGCTCGAAGCGCTGGAGTACGTGTTGTGCCTGACCGTGCTGCACCAGCAGGGCTGCTACTGACCAATTGCCCTCGCACTCCCTGTTGTCATGTAGCTGCTGTGCCCCTTGAATAAACTAAGGTGGCACATGCGCGTTGTCGTTGCACTTGCAAAACAGAGAGCACACTTGCTGCGATGACGATAATCTTGTAATTTCAAAACACGCCTCTGTGTGTGTTCCACATACAAGTCTGCATTAACATCACCACACTTTTCGTGGCTGAACATGCAGATGGCAATGGGCAGCTGTGCTGTGATGAGTTTGTGGGCTGGTGGGTAGGGCGCACCGCTGAGTCCCGGTCTGGGCTGGCGCAGAAGCTGCAGGTACTTCGAAGTACTTGTGTTAATTCAACAGCACAGTAAGCAAGCTGCTACACGATATAATGTGCTTTGCGCACACAGCTTTAGGTTATGCGTGCACGGGGAGGCCCCGATGAGACAAGCAGATGTCTGCACAAGAGCCGCTAATTGTGCATGATTGCTACACACTGGACATCGAGTTGTTGTGCCGGTACATACCACACCACTGGGGCATGCTGTCATTTAAGTGCCAGCCCGTGGACGTTTTAGGTGCCATACTTCTACAACGGTAAATGCAGGCCCTGATGCGCTCGCACAATTCTTCATCGCTGTATATATTGTGACGCGGCTCAAGCCCTGCCATCAACATCAGTGTGGCAGTAGTAGCGGCTCAGCGTATGATGGCTGCAGCAGCGCTCGCCTCTGAGCCATCGACGCGTTATCGAATTTGTTGTTGCTGGCAACAGAGCCTGGGCTATGCGCCGCTAGTCTTACGCCACGCTGCACCGGCAGCTTTTCGGTTTCACGCTGGCGTTGCGCATAGTGGCTGTTGCAGACTACCTTCTGAGCACTGTCATGTGCACTCTGTATGTATGTATACAATGTATATACATACATGCTTCATGCCATAAGCATTGCTTGGTTTGTGGCCTGTTAAGTGTGCGCCGCTCTGCATGTGCTGGCATTATGTGGAAATGGAGTGATATGATACGTCAGGGCTGCAAACCGGCCTGTTTGGCGCCTTCTTCACCTGCCATGCGCGTGCCGTCATTTGTTACTGCAACGCGCAGCATGTTGTGGTCGATGTGCAGTCACCATGGTGCAGTTGTCATCACGGAGAGCATGGCCAAACTGTAACGCCCCTGCCGCGCGGTTGCACAAGGGCCCTCCATTCACAGCGGGGCAACCAGTGTGCAGCTCTCAATATTTGTTGAACATTTGCACCTTACGCCTCCCACCAACTGATTATCACAAGACCACCATGGCGGCGCACAGAACCAGTTGGTGAGCTCATCAGTTGTCTCCTCCTTGCCCCCTCTCAGAAAGTGGCAGCGGCGGGGCGGCGCCTGATGCACACCGACATACACACCGCCGCCTGGGCGGGGGACCTGGCCCTGGTGCGGCAGTTCGTATCCGCGGATGCTCAGATGGCCAACGCGCCCGACAACACCGAGTACGGCAGCGGCATGCGCCCGCTGCACTACGCAGCCTACCAGGCAAGCGCAGTACAACTGCGTGGTTCTTCAAGTACTTGATTTGTTTGAGGGGCGGAAGCCCTGTCGATGCAAGTGCTTGTTTACTTCCGCTTGAGGGGCGGAGGCCCTTTCATGCACCATGTCGTATACTTCGGAAGTACATGTCGTGTCCTTTGGAAGTACAGGATATACGCTCCCATGTAGCTTGCGCGCGCCTTTTCTCTGAGCTGTTGGGAGCGTACACGAAGTAAAGGTAGAGGGACAGCAGAGCGCTGCGCATGCCCCTTGACTGTTCTGTTTGTTGGGGATTGAGCAGGATGAGTTCAACTTTTGTAGGCAGTCATACAGGGACAGCGGTTGAGGCTCCCTCTCTATGCAAGCACCACTGGTAGAATGTAATTGGCAACTGCCAGGGGGGCTCCACCACCTGCCCATGTGCGTCCACTTATACTTCGGAAGTATTGGCTAGAACGCATGCCTGATACTGCATCAGTGGAACCATCTGTTTCAGGCGGCAGCAATATGCTGATCCTAACTCGTCAGGCGGTCACAAGCTGTTGTGCAGCAGGTTTCATGTCGGGGTGCAGGTCTGACAGCGTGACTCCGCAACGACGGTTCCACCTGTCTTGTACGTGCACTGGTCAGCTGCCTATTGCACGTCCATTGCATGTACTCCACCTCCGACATCTTCAGCTGAGCTGAGGTCAGGACTTGAACCACGCCAGACAGCGAAGTGCAGTAGCGGTGCGTCATCAGAACGAGGCAAGCTGTCTGATGCAGAAGCGTCAGACTGTGCTGACAACAGTCGAATTTACTCGATGGCCGCACCTGGCGGATTGTATTCTTTGCGGGCAGGGCCATCATCGCGTGTGCAAGGCGCTCGTGACTGCAGGGGCCAAAGTGAATGCGCTCACAGAGGAGGGCTGCTCAGCGGTAAGCGCTGCATGCCGACCTCGCGCGTCGACCAAGGTCGTTGTCATGCTCGCTGCAAGGCATACGGCGCTCTGACCGCGTCCCAAGCTTCTTGCTGTTGACACATATGTTCTTATGGTAGTCATTCCTGTTAGATTGCTACACTGCTTGTGTTGACGTATATATTCTTTGATGTCATAGATAACATTGATGTGGTGTCATTGTGTCTGGCGCTGAGCTTGCCGGTCACACTGACAGCACTGTGCGCCTTCCACCATCTTAAACTGCACATAACGCCTGGCGTGTTGTGTCCTTTGCAAACCCGCACTGCCCTGCAGCTGATGGGTGATGTACATAACACGCAAGATCGCTCGCGGCGGCAAACCTTCACTAGCCTCACACCCACAATCTCGCATTTCAGCTAGAGCACGCAGCTGTGGCCACCAGTATCTCTAGTAATCGCACTCAATCAGGCTGACGCCGCCAATATTGCCTACCCCCTGTTTATCGCCGCCGCTCCCCCCCCCCCTTTCCTCACCTCCCCTCTCAGCTGTTCTTTGCGGTCCAGCAGGGGCGCGCAGACGTGGCCGCGTGGCTGCTGAGCGAGGGCGCGGACGTCACCTGCTGCGAGAGGGGCACAGGCTACACAGCGCTCGACATCGCGCGCCTGCTGGTGAGCGCTGCCACACATTTTTTGTCATTAGCATCCCGCACCATCATGTGTAACGGCATTACAGTGGCATTTCACCAGGTGTGTCATCAGATCAGAAGACGTTGTTTGAGTGCCATCGCTCGCACCAATGCACTCACGCCTTGCGCTCATTTGTTCATCGAATGAGTTGGTGTCTGCACATGCGGTGCTGCCCAACAGTAGCGATCATTGCTCACTACGTTGCGCTTGTGTCCCGCTGAGTTGGTGGTTGCCCAACTGCTGGTGAGCACTGCCACCTGTGAAAATGCGAGGTGCTGCTACGGTCCGCCTGCCCCATGATGATTGGCCGCCCTGTGGCAGGCCGCCGACGGCTACAGGCACTCCAGTGCGCGTGCTTTTGCATTTTTCTTCAACAAGCAACGCACGATGTGACCAGTAACGTCGTCATACAGTTGTACTCTGGCCTGCGCTGTTGCAACTTGAATCTGTTGCAGTACCCTGATCTGCATCAGGAGCTGCTGTCAAGGGACAACTTCAATCTCAAGGTGCCACCGCAGCCAGAGCAAGCGCCACGAGTCATGCGTACTGGCGAGAATATGATCAAGGTAACTGTCGCTTTGCTGATCTCGCACTCCTGCATGGCCATGTGCTCCTCGAGCATCGTTGACCTGAGCACAAATTACAGCTGCAGCTACCATGGGCCTGAATTCTACTAGCACAACCTGCAAACTGGCTATGCAGACATCATTAGTGTGCTTGGCAAGCATGCGGCTAATGCTGATAGTTGACCACGACTCAAAAGCTGCTGGCATCGATCATGCTGATGCAAAGAAGCAGGCCTTACAAATGGAATTGTGTGCCAGGGCTTGACTCCACAATGCATAAACAGTTCAAACTCATTTACAGTACTTTGAGATTCACTGGTTGAACAGCTCGGTAGCGGTCTCCAATCCCTGACAGCAGGGTCAGAGTGCGTCAGTGCATACAGTGCGATGTGTGTTGACCCTGTGGTGCGATAAAAGACGCCCAAACCTCCAGCAGCAGAGAACGAACTTGGGTTGGATTGCGCCTCGCGAGCCCTGTGGCGCCGCCAATGTGCGTTGCACAGGAGCGTTTCATTTGGAGCATGCGCCACTGCTCATGAATGACTCCGCAGCATGGTATGGTGTAGTTGGACTGGCGTGCATTAGGTCGCAGGTGCATCCCTGTTGCGGTTGCTTAGCTCTTGTTGATCTCATACGCAGCACCAGGTGGCCGACCGGAAGAGTGCAAGTTGCGTATTGGTGAGCTAACGTACTATAATGCCTGTGGTCACTGCTTGTGACAGGTGGAGTTTGAGCCCCTAGCAGATGCCAGAGACCAGCTGCCAGTGAGGCGCTACCGGCTGAAGGTTGTTGAAGTTGGCGGCAGTGATGCTGACAACAACGCTGAAGCACCCGTCACTGGTACGTTGAGCTCCCATCGCATGCATTGCATTGTCGGTTCGGAGAGTGCTCGTTTGCAGCAGAATCAGCAGCAGTGCAAGGCGCACCGAGCATCAATTAATGACTTTTTCGGCTGCAAAGCATGATGCATGCAGCACGGATATGCGCACTCTGCGTGCGGGCAAGCATGCCTTTTGATACTACTCACTGCCTGCCGGACCGAGAGTGCTGTTAGCTCGCATAACATATCGCGCTACAGGATTGCACACTGCGGCGTACGCAGGTGAAGCTGCCGCGTGTTGTTCAAGGGGGGTTCGCTGGAGGATTGCCTCCTGCTGTCAGGCAAACTCTGTGCTGTCGCATTCATGTTGAACTTAACCTCAGCACAGTACCTCCAATCAGTAGCTTGTACTGATGACATCTGTGGTTGACCTGGCGGTCAGTGACCGTTTCATAGTGTCGGCAATCAACTGCGTTCACAAATGTGTGTGAGCGCACGCTTGGCATGAGCTGCATATCTTGCATTTTTCATAGGTTCCCGTCCCATCAGGCGGACGCAAGTCAAGTACTGATGTCCCCGAAACTGCAGCACACTCACTTGACCTTCGCACATATGTACCTACACTTTGATTGCAGTCGCAGACGTGCGTGCCCACGGCGGCGCAGACACGATCCGCACCGCAGTCCAGGCCCTGCAGCCAGACACCGCCTACGCTCTCGCAGTTGCTGCGGTGAACTCCATGGGCGAGGGCGCCTACAGGTGCTGCACTATCCATCACCTAGCAAAGTGTGGCGGGCGTTGCTTGCTTCAACTTGCACGTGTGCAGTGTCACTGCAGACAAATACGGCCGGAGCTACATCAGTGTTTCTTGGATGTGTGCTCTCTGCTGCTGCAGTGCAGCATGACGTCCGGATGTAGTGCTCTGAAATAGGTATCCTGAGGCCTTTCAAGTGCAACTGGACAGTTGGGGTCGCAGCTGAACGCTGGTTTTGTGTGGGGGTGTTACCCGTAGGGCTCAGTACACACTCGGGATGTACGTCACGCAAGCGTTGTGAGCACGCTCGGCTTGGTTTATGCATTCTACAAGCAAGCTGTGCATTGCACAAGCTAGCTAACACGCTAGCCTTGGTTCATGCGTTGTACAAGCTCGATTTGCACAGCACATGCACTGCACAAAAATCAGGTCCTCCAATGGGCAACAAAAGCCAGGCCCTCCAATTGGCTTCATGGGATCAGTGTGACGTCTCCACTGAGGCTGGGAGTCAACAAGTACAAGCAACTATAGCATTCACGTATCTGCATGAGTATCACTTGCCAAAGATGCCGTATATCTTTTGCAGGAGATGCCATCACTTGGTGCGACCATAGCACACCTGATGTCAACACCTGGGAGTGAACCTCAAGTTGTGCATAACAATGCAGGCGAGGCCTCAAGTGATGTGCAACACCAGGCAGAAGCAGACATGACAGGGACACTTTTGTCAGCACCATTGCAGTCGAGGCCTTAGATGCTGTTCTATATTCTGACGGAAACCTTTGATGCGGTCATGGTGCTGTTGTCCTAAACGCTGCTCTTGGCTAGTCTCAATGCTGAGTCATCCTTCCTTGGAGGTGTGTATACATGCGCAACAAGGACATTGAACTGTACTCACGCACTGCACAACAATGACATTGGGCTGTGCTCACGCACTGAACGACTGTCGTCGTTCCTGTCCGCAGCGAGTTCAGCGAGGCGGTACGCACACAACTGGCGGGATCGTCCGCAAAGGCCACAGAACCAGAGTAAGTGACTTAGTGTGACCCTTTGTCTGAGTGCCTCTGCGTTAAGGAGTCTGCTGGGCTGTCATCCACATGCCATCTCACACCGCTGCTGCATGCCGTGCAGGCCTGACGGCGCGAGTTGACAGTAGAGATACCCCACTGTCAGTACCCAGGCACTGCCTCTGCCGAGTGCTGCTGGCGTGTTGCTTGCCGCGATTCTCTGCTGCAAGAGCTGGCTGCCTTGATGCTGAAAGCAAAGCCCACGCTTTTCTCATTTTTGGAAAAGCCACGTTTTAGGTCATGGCAGAGTTTGAACATGCAGGTGTCTCCTTGTCCCATGACCGTCCATCGCATGCGTCATCAGGCTGGATGAGTCACAAGCTGTGGCAGCGGCAGGCAGGCAGCGCGCAGAAGCAGCGCGGCTCAAGCGGACAGCCAGGCAACTTGTGCATCAGGTGCTTTACGCGTCAACTTCTATGCACTCATAGTGTGCTGATGATTAGTGGGGCGGCTCACGGCATCAAACTCATCCAATATCGTCAGCTATTTGGGCGTTATTGATTAGATTGCTTGCGCCGCGTGACTGTGATGACCGTGACCTGGTAGGCACGAAGCACCCAGCTGATTGTATGCACCAGTACCTGGCGTGTGCAAAACCGCCATTTTGAGCCTCTCAGCACTACAATGTACGTAATGCTGAGAATTACCACTCTTTTGCTTCTTTGCAGCACAAAACTTGACACACTTCATGAACTGTATGTAGTATCCAAGCCAGCGTTGCCACTGCACAACACCAAGTGCACGGAGAGCCAGACAGCCTAGACAGGAGGTGCAAGCATCAGTATGGTCCTTTACTCGCGAGAAACTCCGTCAATGCACCAGGTATGACTTGTGGCTTCTACCCGTACATAGTACTTTCAAGATATGCGAGGATTTAATGGGAATGGATTAGGGGCTCGGAATGCTGTCTGCAATGATATTAAACAGTCTCTTACCACAATGAGCTACCCCCATGCTGTGTGTAGGAGCAGCAGCGCGCTTTTCAAGACGCCCTTCGACGACAGGAGTCGTCTGAGCGGCAGAAGATGGAGGCAGCAGCAGCACAAGCAGCAAATAGTGACGCTGCTGCAGCAGAATTGCATCCCGAGCAACCTGATGGCTTCACAGAGTCTCATCAGGAGGTCATTAAGCATTCCGACCAGGTAATTTAAGACTACTGACTCTTGGTTTTTAGAAGCTTCCTCACATACGAACTTTGGAAGTCAGGCCTCACTGACATTATTCAAGCCCTTGTGGAACATGGGTCATGTGCCCAATGGTGGCCCGACCAGCCATAGCACTTCTTTCCAAGCCACGGGTTACGGCTTTCATGACCCACGACAAGTCTCAGGAACAGGCGTCATATAGGGATTATGGTGTCCGATGTTTCACATCAATGCGGAAGTGCTCTTCCTCATGCCGGTTGCTGTATCTCAATGATCGACAAGTGACTTGAGCTGATACCGTTTACACATACGCTGTGTCTAGTAGCTTTGCTTTGCGGAAGGTGCTTAGCTGCAGTTCATACACTGCAGAGGCAGCCGCAGCGACAGCAGCAATAGCAGATGTACGACACTAATAGTTTGGACAGCCTCACATGACATGTGCAGAGGCATTGCGTTTCTTTAGTATCAAGATCGTGTGACATTGACCTGTGATAGTTTATAGAAGTATTGGCGGCACCGAGTCGTGGCTGCAGACCAGCCCGAGGTTTCGTTGTTGAAATGTTGGCAACGGTCGCAAACATGAGCGGTCCATATTTCATTACCATATGCGTATATGATCGGCATGGCCAGCTTCATGGTGTGCGATGGCACTGGGCATGGTTGCATCGCGGCACTTGTAGATTTGCCAGTTGACAGGGATTTGCACACAGTCAACAATAAGTCACTAAGTCTTGACCACTGGCTTGCGGCCTGCTTGCATCGACAGGAAACGCCTGCCCACGACGTCTCAGAGACACAAGCCACTGGCAAGCGACTCAGCCACAACCAGCGTCACAGCTCTGAGCAACTCAGCTCTGATCCTGGGCTGCCATCCCGTAAGCTGAAGCCACGGCTAGCCAGGTGAGTTCATGAACCCAACCGTGCTCATTGCCAGACTGAGTGCCACCAGTGTACACCCATATGCAACCAGCAAAGCCCCTGGTCTTGCCTATTGTGCTACGTATTGATGCAGGTCCGACGGGCTAGTGTCTGCCAGCGGGATTGTCCTCAGTTTGAAGGTGTCGCATGCCGTAGCTCTTGTGAGCAGCCAATGACGGTGCTGTGTTGCGAGTTGCATACGGTAATGTACAAAGTTTAACTAGAAGCATGAATAGTCTATCGGCCTGAAGTGTGTGTCAAACGTATATGTAATAATATACTATAGATACATTATATACTACAGGTGCAGGTCCCATTCAATTCGGCTTTTGTGTGTGCCACATTAGTGGTATCACCTACAGTAACTGTAGAGTAATACTCAAGAAACGCTGCAGCCTACCACAAAATATTTGCGAGTGGCCAATGTTGGTGCTATGCTGCATGGTACTATACATACTATAGGTAGCTGGAACGTGTGTTGGGCTGCAGCGTTGCCCACACAGCCTGGAGACTCACTGTTTAGGCCGGGTTATCCAGCACGAGGCCCGCGCGCAGTGAAGGGGTGTGCAGCTTTTTAATCTTGCAATGATAACACAGTACATTTACCTTGCCAATGGCCTCTGTGTTTGGTCGTTCAGCGGCTGATGCTGCTAACAATCAGAAGGAATTGAGATATACACCGCAGTCTGTGTGCACCGAACAATGTCGCAGGCGTATGCATGTATGCCAATGAACAGATCGACTGGCATGTCAGGTGGCAATGTATTCCTGTTGAGCACTGTCATGTACTGCATATGCGATGCAGTATGAATCTGTGCGCTAGTACAAGTTAGTGCTTGAGGCGATGTGCTAGCTGCTCATGTGCCTCGTGCAACAGAGTCCTAAGAACTCTGAGTCAGCCAACTAGTAGGTTTACCTTTTAAATCATGGAGCTGCTGCACGTCGCACCAGCTGATCAACCGGCACTTCAGTTTGCTATGGCATCATGCGCTGCATGGCCTCCAAACCCGTGACCGTTTCACCATCTTGTCAGTGACTTAGGTTTGTGACCATATCGCCGGCGGCTACTATAGTATGCAAATTCAAGTTGTTTCGCCAATTTGTTGAACATCTTGCCAATTGTCAATGAATTGATGATTAAAAAGAAAGAAGTTCTATGTAGAGGGCAAGCATACGTAAGACAGCTAGCTTCGTGGACTGTGGTGACAAAGCGGCACTTTGCCAGGCTGAGCTACTCATTGCATTTTAATTTAAATTATTTACTAATTTGTCACTAGCCCCTTGAAGTTTGTATACCGCCCTTAAAGTTTTTGTCTGCTGATGTACTTCACTCTTAAAAGCACTCAGTCTGCGATTGTTCACCACTTGTTCAACAGCGCCGCAGGGTGGACAACAAAGAAGGTGCCACAGTCAGTGCCCATACATGGCAAAAAGAACAAGCCTTCCGAGTCGGCCGCTGCTGGCGATGAGATTGATGCAAGCACCAAGGTCAGCTGTATAATGCATGCGTTGCTAACATGACCATTATTTCAAGTAGTACGCTAACGGAAGTAGTATGCAATTGGTGCATGCATCAATGCTGGCAATATCCGACAGAGTCAATCCAAGAATCGTGATGTTTCTCAGACAGAGCTGACTGAGCGGCCGGGCAGGTTTGAATTAATTGCAAAAATCGAGACCTGAATTGGAAACAGGACCCACAGGTGTGAGCCCTGCAAAAATGGACTCCTGTTTAATTTTGGTGATATGGGTGCAATGGTAATGCATAGAAAATAATTAATGCAGAAAAAAAACTTGTCTCTACTCTCAGGATCTTGAGATATCCCATGTGGAACCTGGACTTGAACTTTGCTGAACATTAACCGGTGACCGCAACTGTGAACTTTCCAGTATGGAAATTCAACTATAGAAGTACAAATTGCAGCTGGGAAAGAACTCGGTGCTCATCACGAATTTTAACCAGCTTCAACTCTCAGTCTGGTCCGACGGAGTCCCTTCACCTAATGACCTCAGCACTCTGCTCGAATGCAGCAGCAAGTGCTGGCAGCTGGGATTCAACAGATTTAGTTGGGCAAAGTAAGTGAGCCAAAGCATTGTCAAGTGGTTTGATGCTGGGTCTTGATTTCCCAATTCAGGTCCCGTTTTTTGCAGTTCCAAGCCAGGCTAGCTGCTGCATGTAGGTGATGACTTGACCCCCACAACACGTACTAGTAAGCCACGTCTCTTATACTAGTATACTCAGAAATCATGATTCATGCGTTTGTGCACCCAGTGGAGTGGCATGCTGCACCTACAGAGTATACTATCAGCCTGACTCGACTCCGAGCGTCAGACGGTCTCATGTCAATACTGTAGTATTGATCACTTGGTAATACGTGCACCACCAGTCTGATGATAAAAAAAACTTGGGTATGTACAAAAACCACAAATGTTTAATATCTCAAGCCATGCTCATGATGTGCAATACATTGGGACTGCTGTGATCTGCCGCTCACTGATAGTATGTGAGAAGAAGCCACAGTCATGCTGACTCATGTCCTGAATCAGTGATTTGGATTATAATTTGAAGTTTTTTCGTCGTCCTCACAGCAGCAGTAAATTGATGTGTGGACACGTCCACAGGCGGGACGAGTAGGAGTGAGAATATAGAGCAACTAGAGAACAAAGTAGTAGTAACTACAAATCCGGATCCCCCCTCTGTCACTCTACCACTAAGTCTTAAAGTATGTTTGCTCAGCTATGTCAGAGCGCAACGTCGACGCCACTCCGGGCCTCACGCTGGCAGCCGTTGCAATTGCTCAAGTCTGGGTTCTGTGCCCAAATCCACTGCCAGCCGCCCGCACGCCCCGCCTTGGGCATCTAGTAACAGCATCGCGACTGCAGCTGTGTGCGTCCAGGTGTTGTCGACACATGTGCCATGCACCGTATCTCGGTACCTGTACGACACATGCCATGCACCGTATCTCGGTATCTGTACGACATCGTTACAGGTACCGAGATACGGTGCATGGCACATGTGTCGACCAGTGTTGTTAATGACGTGTCCTGGGGGTAGGTACGTACGCGTTATGACGTCATTAGCCCGGATGGTACCTACTTACGGTGATGACGGCTAGGGTTTGACCTAAGTAGGGTTAGGGGATTTAGGGCTTCAAGTTGGCACAAGTGGGGTGAAGAGGTTGGGGGTTTAACCTAGTTAGGCTTTGAGGAAAGACGGGCCCAAAGTTCTGCCGAGGCCGCTCGCCGCAGTTCTGCCGAGGGGCACGGGGCTGCGAGGCCTCTGCTCTGCATTGTGGCGAGAGGCATCATGCCCAGGTCTGAGGCTGAGGTCGCTGTGCACAACGAGTGCTGCTGCTGCTGGCGGTCAGGCTCGCTGGGACGAGTGTTGCTGCTGCTGGCAATCAGGCTTTTGGCGCTGCCTCGGCGTGTTTTCGTGCGATATGCTTGCGAATGGCATCTGCGTGGCAGTGACATCAAGACACTGTATGTTAGTGCTAGTAGTCAAATAGACTCACATTTGCATGCATCGACCTGAGCATGGCAGCCATGCAGTAGTTTCCGATGGAATTTAGCATGCACCATTGCGCCCTGGAGCATTCTAACCCTATCCTTAGTCAGGGTTAGGGCTAGGTTTAGGATATTGCAGCAACTAGGGTTTGCCGTCATTAGCCGTCATTACCCAGAATCCTGCATACTTACGTCGTTACGCGTACTTATGTCGCTACCCGTACTTACGTCATTAACAACACTGGTGTCGACAACACGTATCTCGGTACCTGTACGACATCGTACAGGTACCGAGATACGGTGCATGGCACATGTGTCGACAACACCTGGACGCATGATGTCGTACAGGTACCGAGATACGACGCATGGCACATGTGTCGACAACACCTGGACGCACAGCTGCTGCAGCCTGTCAGTGAGGGTTACGTGGATCATGGTTTTATAAGGCGGGGCTATAATAATTGTATACATGAATGCCTGCAGATATCATGATGAGGATGGCTCAGAGTTCATCTGCCATTTTTTGTACTGCAAGTGTGTTAAACTTTACAATTATTTAGCATGTGCTGCATGTATGTATTATAATCATTTTGCGCACGTGCTGCACATATGCAGTTGCGTTGCCTGTTTGAGCGGCTTCAACTTGTTTCTTCTTGCGCACTCTGCTACTGTACTATGGTAGGATATACATTCATACTCCAGTGGGCCACAAAAATTCAACGCAGATTACTATGCGTGGCGGTTTATAGTATGTGCACTGCCGTTCTTTTAAGAATATGCAAAGTATACTTTACCCGGTACACAAGGAGCTGTCACTCGTACTCGATTTAAATAGTGCCTGCCACCTAGAGTGCGTTTCGACCACTCTATGCAAAATGCCTGTCTCAACAGAGTACTACTGGGCATACGTACTACTGGACTAATCTACTCGAGTTAAAAAAACATCAGGAAAACGTCGAGTTGAAGCTTCAGACACCTTGACTTTTGATTTTCTGCGAGCGAAGCTCGCAGCAGGGCCCCTGGCCTTGCAGAGCAGAGCGAGAACCTAGGCCGCGCGGCGCGTGCGCGTATGTGCCGGAAGGCGACCCCAAGTTTGTTTGTTTGTTTTTGTTCGACAAATGAAGTTTCCTGGGAAATTTACTTTCGAGTTTGAGAGCGAGCAAAGCGAACACACGCGGTAGCCCTGCATGCCTCTGGCTTAGCGCTCTAAAGTGAAGGACTATCAGCTTTGCAGCTATGGCGGCTGGCTTCTCGAGCAGTGGCCATCGGGGAGTCTCAGACTGCTGTTCCTGGATGCTAACCGAAGTAAAAAGGCGCGCGTGTGCTACTGGCACTCCTAGGTGGGACTAGCTACACTTCCAGCCATGGTGATGGTGCCAGCAGTGACCGTCCTGCTCGGTCCTGTGCTGTATGTACGACCATTGTGCGAGCCACTGTGGTCGACGAGGCGCTATCTTTGGAGGCAAGAAGAAGCAGGGTAAGGATGAAGGAGACTCGAGGAGGTCATGCAGAAAGGTGATGTAACTGGACCTCAGCATAATCCTCTTATAACTTAGCCTAGGCAGCATTGTGCATGTCCGGTTTGGCTTCATTGCAGAGCAACCGCCCCAGTTGCGCTCAGTGCACTGCAGTGCACTGCTGCTGCTAGTAGTGCACTGCAGTGCTATGCCTTCACGCTGCCTCTGGCATGGCTGTACCAGGAAACAAGCAGCACTGCGGCACCAGGTGCTGCTCAGGCATGCCGTGCAATGCACATCTGGCTGGCTGGTGGGAGGTTTGAATTGCGAAAAACAGGACCTGAATTCAAAACGGGACCCACAGGGGTGAACTCTGCAAATGGACTTCTCTCAATTGTGATGACATGGGTGTAATAGTCACGTCTAGAAGTAAATAAATGGAAGAAAGTTTTTTTTTTTGCGCTCAGGATCTTGAACTATACCATGTTGAACTTTAACTTCAACTGTGAAGTTTGGCTAAGTACGGAAGTTCAACTCCATATTGAAGTTTGAAAAGTGCGCAGTGCTCATCATGGCATCCTAAAAAACTTCAACACTGGTCCCTTCACCTAGTAACTTCAACATCATGTTGAAACTCAGCAGCGAACGCTCAGCCTAGCAGGCTTCAACCAGACTTCGCCAAAGTGGTTTGATGCTGGGTCCCGCTTTCCAATTCAGGTCCCGTTTTTCGCAATTCAATCCTTGGGTTTGTACTGTGACCGGGTAATACCAAATTGAATAACCATCATTTGCGTCTGTGTATGGCAAACATACTATCTTGGGCAGTACATAAAGCAGGACTTGAACATACGTATAGTGCAGCAGCAGGCATTCTGTCAGTGGGAGTCTACGGGGCATCAGCTGGACTGTTGCGTTGTCTCAACTGGGGAAATCGAATACTTTATCCGTCAAGACTCTGTCAAACTATAGTGTACTTTTATTATATTCCACTTGTGGCTGTGGAAATGCCATGTTGTAGGTGTGTCGCCTTGTTCTCACTTTTGGATGTAGCATGCAAAGCTTGCACGCCACACCCCGCCCCCCACATCACCCCCAACAAAGCAACCGCAAGCGACTGTCCCCCACATACTAGCAGGGATACCAAACAAAGCTACAAGACTCTCCCCCCACAGGCAGACCCGTCTTAGGGCCACCCAGCTCCACGCAGACTCCATCTCAAAGTGTTCATGCAGGCCAAGGTCACCATAATGGGCCCTGAACTGGAGATTGTGGCTATCTACGTGAACCCTGATATCATAAAGATAAGCAGAGGGAGTCACTGGGCGCCAGGCGCTGACGCTAGAAAGAAAGCTATATAACTAAGCTAAGCATCGCCTCCTTGATGAGCTGGACGGTGGTTCACCGGGCCCCCCATATCACCCTCAACAAAGCATCCGCAAGCGACTGTCCCCCACACTATGGTGTACTAGTACCTGTACTTTTTATTAATTCTCGCTCAGGGCGCGAAAAAGCCCAGATGATTGGCATCTAGCTGTAAGGAATCTACATGTCGTATGACAGTCTGAAAGTGTCGCAACGACAACCACTCAAACGCCGCCGCCGCCAAATGGCATCTCGGGGTCCTCCCCTACGTCCTCCTCCATGTGCCCCCCCCCCCTGGATTCTGCCATGTGTGTCATGACACGGCCAGAGTACGCCATGTGGAGCGCTGCCGACAGTGCCGAGCGTAAGCGCGCCAGGGCGATGCCCTTGAGAGCTTTAGGGCGCGCTCCTCCGGGCACTGACATCCTGCTGGCATACTCCGTCGCCACAGCCTCCAGCAGCTTCCGCCCCTGCTCCCCGATGCTGCCAAATGACCCTATTGCCAATGTGGCAAGTTTGTAGCAATTCTGATCATAATGACCAGAATAGTGGGTAGTCTTGGCGGCCTCTTGGTCGCGGCAGCATCGCTCGGGGTCTGCTGCAGTCTTCGCCGCCCGCGACGCCACCTGTGCCTCGAAGCAGGTAACGTCCACCATGAGCGGTAGGTGGCGTGTCGGGTCGTCGTAGCCGGTCACCGGGAAGGCGTCGGCAGGCAGCACGATGTCCATCCTGCGACTCCCCGGCGGCCCGGCGGACCCCAGAAACGGCGTGTAGTCCTCGTCCACCAGTCCCGTTTGGAGGTATTGCCGCAGGAGGCGCTGCGTGGCCCTCTTGACGCTATTGTGGACAATGGTGTCGTGCGCCTTGACGCGTGGCGCTTGACACAGCCGTGCATGCAGGGTGCCGCCCGGCGACTTCCCGCACAGCTTGCAGCCTGCCGTCTGCTCCTCTACTCCGATGGCGCGTTTGACGGCCAGCTGCCAGGATAGGCCATCGAACGAAGCCGTTGTGGAGTACATGGGCTCGTTGAGGAATGCCATGCCGATCGAGTGCATGTGGCGCTGTGACCGGAATCGAGCAAGTGCTTGCGTGCGTTGCGTGCCCTGCGGCAGCTGTTGCAGGTCCGCCTCCACCTTATCTGCAAGCTCGGTAGCGACGGCATCTGCAAGCGCACTCTGATTGGGGCGCTTCAGGCTACACTGCAACTGCAGAGCACTGGCGTCAAGTACGCAAGCAGCATCCGCACCAGTGCCACCACCTGCTGTCGGCCGCAGCGGCGGCTGCTGCGTAGGTGGTTGCTGCTGCAGTGGCGTTAGCGCTGGTGGCAGTATATGTTCCAGCTTGTCACCTGTTGCTGCACGTAGAGATGTGGCAGCTGTGGCGATCGTCCGCATGAGGGGCAGGCGCGCCACCTCTGCTGCTGCTGCGCCTTGTAGCATTGCTGGTGTGGAACGCGCAGCGCCTGCATTGACGGCTGCCGCTGCTGCGTGCGCTGGTGCTGCAGCTGTGCCGCCTGCCGTTGCTGCTGCTGCCAGTGGTGTTGCTGCTGCCGCAGGTGTTGGTGCAGCACCTGCCGCATTGGCCGCTGCCACCGCCATTGCCGCTGTCGCAGCCGGCACGGTTGCGGCGCCGCCTGCCGACGCTGCTCCTGTTGCAGGTGCTGCAGCAGCCCTTAGGCTAGTAGGGCCTGTAGCAGCTGTATTGCCTATGCCCGCAGCCGCTGCTGTTGATGCTGCAGTTAGTGATGCCGCCGAGGCCACTTGAGGTGCAACATGTGCTGCCGCTGCTGCAGCAGCCTCTGATGCTGGAGCAGCTGCTGCTGCCGCCGCTGCTGCTGCCGCCGGAGTAGTTGCGCCGTGCGCCGCCGCTGCTGCTGCTGCCGCTGGTGCCGCCTGTGCTGCCGCCGCGGCCCCTGATCCAGCGGCAGCTGCGTCGTGTGTTGCCGGAATGGCTGCGCCATAAGCGCGGCCAGCCGCTGATGCAGTTGCCGCTGCCGGAGCGGTCGCGCCTCCACTGGCAACCGCCGCTGCCGCTGTAACAGTTGCCGCTGCTGATGCTGCTGGTGCTGGTGCTGCTGCCGCTGCTGCCGGTGTCGCTTGTGTTGCCGCATCCTCAGCAGCGTTGTCTGCAGCCGCTTGAGGAGCCGCCTGCTGCAGCACCCCCGCCCATCCAGAGAGTGCTGGTTGCAGCGCTTGCAACGTGCCCGCCACATACGCAGCATCAGCGATGTCGCAGGCGCTGGTAATGCCAAGGCCGCCATGCCGTGTTGGGAGTCGCGCTTGCTGTAAGGCTGGGCCGTGCGCTGCCAGATGGAAGTGGGCCCCACTTTGCTCAAACTGGCGCCAGGTCTGGCCTGGTGGCTGCAGGCCCATTGAGTGCTCAAGCACCCACTGCGTGACCCGATCCCACTCCTTGGCGGCTGGCGCTGTCTGCGTAGTGGGAATGGTGCGCAGGCAGTACGTCATGCGAGGCACCACGCAGTAGCGCAGTAACCTGAACATAGCCCTCGGAGATGTCAGGCGCGCGCATCGCTCTGCAAATCGAGCCCCTGCCCCGCCTGCACCCGCTTCCCTGCGCAGCCATGCGTCCACAAAGCTGCTGTGGCCCACCGGCACCCCCAGCAACACAGCTCCACGGTTCTGATTTTCATCCGTATCCCCCACTAGCTGAACGCCCAGCTGCTGCAGCAGTTGCCGCTCGTGGTCTGTCACCACATGCCCCCTGCCAGGCAGCGCGCGTGACTTGGTGAGGTTTAGCTCCAGCCCCACCTCCGCAAAGTGTTGTTTGAGCTGCGCCACCGCCTGAATGTCATCCTGAGTCAGCGTGCAAGCGCCTGTTCGGACGTTGGCATCGTCCATGTAGGCGCCCATCCGCCTCCGCGCGCGCTGCGCAGCCGCCGCCTCATTGAACCGTTTCAAGCACTGAGCAATGGCGCCGCAGAAGAGCATCGGTGCCGCGGGGTCCCCCTGCTTAAACCCGCGCTGAGACATGATGATGCGCGTGGAGCCGTCAACGTGCTGGAACAGCAGGCGTGGCCGAGTGCGAACGTATGTGCCGATGAAGTAGTCGAGGAAGTCCGGCAGCTGTGCTGCTACCCATTCCGCTGCCGCCAGGACGAACACCATGTTGAAGGCATTCTTGAGGTCCAGCATGAACTGCCAGTGACCGAGCTCATACGCGAGTTTGCCGGCCATGGCCGCTTTCTCCGCTCCTGCTGAGACGGCTACCCCATACTGCCCGTCTGGCTCAAGGAGCTCCGCCAGGAAGTCTTTGCGGTCTGCCACGTACACCGAAGTGCATAGTCGCTGCAGCACCTCGCCGCAAACGATGGGCCGCTGCTTAGCTGTACCATCTTCCTGTTGTTCTGCAAGTGGCGTCAGGCGCCCCGCGCCATGCAACTGCCAGAAGGCATCCGGCAGCCGCGCAGCCTCCCGCATAACGGTCTGAAGCCACCGTGTGAGGACAGCAGCAAACTCATGCCGTCCCCAGCTTGTGCGTAGCGCATCCTGCAGGTGGCTGTAGCGCAGCCCCGATGGGCCTGCTCCACTGTAAGGGCTTGCTCGCTGGATGAGCTTGGCAACCGTCTCTGGCTCAATTCCCTCCCCCTGTAACAGGCTGAGTTCTGCTGGCATGTCGGCTGCTTTCGCCACAAGCTGATCAACCATGCCGGATAGCTCATGGAGTTGTTCCCCTGGCGCAGCGGGGGGGTGTTTGGACTGCATGGCGGCAAAGCAGTCATCATCAGGTATCGCCACCGTTTTGGGCTGAAGGAAACGCGCTGCCTGCTGTAGCCCCCCCCGTGTGCCCATGCACTGTAGGACGTAGGCGTTGATCGCTGCCTCCGTTTGCTGGCGCGCGCGCCAGCGCCGGTGCGCACGCGCGTGTGCGAGGAGCGCTGGCACCAACCGGTCAAGCTCACCGCGTGCCAACATTCTGATTCTGTCGGAGCGAGTGATGCCAGGTGCGCCATCGGTGGAGGTGATGAGTGATGGCATGAGGTGGTGTAGAATCGTGGATCTTTGCAGTCGCTGCACCCGCCCTGCGGAATCTGGCTCCCGCGCCGCATTGACGAACATCGTCATTGTGTGTGCCAACAGATGTGTTGCTGCGTTCTCCAGTGCAGCTCCCACATAGCGACGATTGCGTGGTCTAGCAAGGCTTCTAGTTGTCGCGAACTGCAGCTTGCACAGCTCATCGAGGCTGATGCTGTCAAGCACTGCTGCGACTGCGGGGGTTGAGATGGTCCACGTGAAAAGCCCACCTGCCCCACCTGCTGCGCCTGCAGGGCCTGGCGCTGCCGCTGCTGTCGCCGCACCTGCCGCTCTGGGGCCCCCTCCGCCGCCGCCGCGGCCGCCACGACCACAGCCTCGTCCGCCGCTGTCGCTGCTGCGACCGCTGCCACGGCCACCGCGGCCGTTTTGAGTTCGCGCGCCACTGCCGCTGTTGCTAGCACCGCCGCTGCGGCTGCTGGCATCACTGCTGCGGCCGTTGCCAGCGTCGCTGTCCTTAGTACCTGTACTTGATTGCTGTATCATTTCAAACTTTTTCAATGAGGTAGTGATTCTGAAACACACCAGCTTTAACTGTTGTTACATCAGTCTGAGAGCAGGATTAACCGGAGGTTATGGGCCGGCACAGATCACGTCAGCTTCGCTCGCAGGCCCATAGGCTTTGCCTACAAGTATTATACCACCGTTTTTTGCGCCTCATCGTGCCTCGTCCTGCTTCCAAACACGTTGCAGGTCTTGCACGAAAAGGGAGCAACTGGCAGCCGCAGACCAGCGCAGCAAGCTTCAGTTGCTGCATCTACAGTAACTTCTGCTGTCAAGAAGGGCATCATGATTGCCACAGTGCGCGTGCCGAAACTGCGGGGCGTACACCACACCGCGCGAGCGGCCGCTGCTGCGCAAGTCGGCTCGACGTCGAGAAGCGTGAGGCACACAAGCACAACCTCGAGGCCGCCACACAGTTCGCGTGCTAGTGCACGATCCAGCGCTCGCAGAAGTATGAGCGATCAGAGCATGACTGAATCCAGCGGCGACGATGAGTGGTATGATGGCGGCAGCGCCGTGCGCCGAGAGGATAGACACGTAGCACGCCATCAATAATCTGCCATTCCGAGTTTCCTTCAGCTCAGCCAAAGCTCAAACACGTTACGTTTGTTCGGGGTAAATTTATGACCCTGCTGGATGATGTCTCCTTACCGTTTTTGCAGCGCGCCGCTTGATCCTTGACTCAGCGGAAGCGAAGTGCACATGCACACATCGCACACAGCGCGTGCTTGTGTGGTCACACCGTCTTGTGCGCCCCACATCGTCCTCTGCTGATCGTGATGGATCCATTCCGACTTTCATGATGAGGAAGAGGCATTCCGAGTTCCCTTTCAGAAAACTCTGCAGGACGTATGTAAAAAAAAAAAACCTGTTCGCCAGTGCGCCAAAGTGCAGTTCCACTATGAAGACATGCAGAACCCAACCTCAAACCCAACTAGCAGGAGAGGAGAGGTCCGCAACTGGTTCTCAGAGAGAAAAGTGACGACTGCCCTGCCGACGATCGCAGCGCTACGCGAGCAAACAGCAGCAGCCTGAGGTCCGACATTGGCGACAGCACGAGTACCGGCGAACGCGAAAAGCTGCTGAACTTCACGGCAGAAGAGCTTTGTAGCTAAACAAGATGGAGACGCTTGTCTTCGGCCGTCTCGGCCACTGCTGCAACGGCATCTATCACGATAAGCTGTACAAGAAGGTGGGTTCAAAACTGCACAAACTGGAGAGCACACTCAGGTCTGCTCGCACGCGCACACGCACCGCCGCCGCCGCCCAAAATGATTCAAACTTCCGCCTGCATTGAGGCTAGTGCAGGGCTGGTGATGCAGGGAAGGTGATCATTCGCTCCTGATCTCGTTCCCGACTTCATGAGCCACTGGCAGGTGCTGTGTGCTGTCGCGGCAGCACCTGGCGTCTGAGCTCCCCTCGTTTCAACATTTGTGGTACTGTATGCGATTACCGCTACTGTGAGCTGAAGACGGCGTCTTCGGTTTGTGTTCTCCTTTGTTCCTTGTGCACAGGACGTGAGGGCCGTGCTGCCCATTACGCTGCCGGTAAACGTGTATGGCACGGATGCCGTTGATGTGAAGCTGGGGCTGGTCTTCACCTACGCTCCTAATCCGCTGGTCGAGGTGAGCGCTGTCCATGCAGTTGGAACATTTGCATGAATGGGCTCAAGATTCAGCTATGCTCACAATCCGTAGTCGTGATGAACTGGTAACTGGCGCCATGCACGAAATGAATGGCCTCGAGATTCAACAGTTGCACTTGCTTTTCTGTGTAGAAAATCAGAATGGACGGGCCCTTAGGGGCCAGTACTGCAGGCCTCTTCTAGAACAGTGGAGAGCAGACATGGTGGCACGCAGTCTCAGCTGCACCTATCACAGCGGATGTCTCCACGTCTTGAGACTAAAACAGTCATCGCAGGACCACTCAGTCTTGCACAATACGTCATGATAATCATTACGCCTCTGAGGCTCCATGACATTCGGGTTGGTCCAGGATTTGGAGGCGCCCAGTCACCGATGCCTTGCCTATGCATGTGCCACTGATGTGCTTGGCGGAGGTTCTCTCCCTTGCGTGATCAAGCAATTGATGTACGGTGTGCAGTGCTCAGCTGAGGCTGCGACCCCGCAGCTCCGAGTCTTGCCTGCATCCAGAGCTAGCACGGTGACCCTGGGGCCCTCTTGGAGGCTTTCCGTGCTCTGTGTTACATGCATGCCATCATCCATGCTGCTCGCAAGCTCTGCCGCATCTCCCGGTGGCTAACAAGTACAGCCTTCTCAATCTGTTAGTGCTGGGGATACTTGTGGTGCGATCATCATGCCACCTGCTAGTTTCACAACTGACGCAAGATCAAGGCCTCGCGAACTTGTTGAGGGTCTCTTGAAGGTGCAGATGGCGGCTGATGCTGAGTTCCCTATTCTGCATCTCCTTCTCAGAGCTCTGCCAATGGACCACGCCCTCTTCAAGTGCTCAAGGTCGGCGACTCTCCCGTCGAGGCAGCCACGACGCACTTCAGCCTGGTACCCGGCCTGTTAACGCCCGTCACGATCAGGCTCAATGTGGTACGTAAACGAAGTCAGCTTGTCAACAAGAGGCAGTGAGACGGCCATTACTGGCTGTCAATGAGATGCCACTCTGATCCATTACCTTGCAGAAGCCAACGCATCTGATGTCTAAGCTATAGCACAGTCTGGTAGCCACAGCATCATGATGCGTATGCTTGGCCATGGTCTCACAAAAGCAGGGTGCTTTCCATTATGATGTGACTGGCATCTGCGCCTGATGCTTCCGCTTCGCTGAACAGATCGTTGCCAGTGTGACAGTCATGCTGCAGTAGAACAGCTGATTGCGATGACCACTGCGTGGCGCTTTGCCATACTGCACCGTGACAGCTGCTGACGCTGCAACATGACATGCAATTGGTGACGCTCCCCATGCAGCTGAGCAGCGCCTTCAAGAGCCAGGGCCCCTTTGACGGCGACAAGCACTTCAAGCTCAAGCTCGAGATCCTGTCTTCAGGCACCGCACTGCTGACTGACGACTTCAAAGTGGTGTCCAAGTTTGCAGCGTCAGCGTCATCAGGTGAGAGAGTGCCACTGAGAAGGCAGCTTGGCAGCGCGCGTGTAACGTATCACGACGGTTCTGTTTTGTCTACTACTGCTGTGAGGGCCATGGTGTTTTACATGGCGCCAGGCGCTCAACTCATGAGCAAGTCAGCCGTACTGACGGCATTGAAAGCCGTGAGCTGCCTAGTTCTGCTTCCCTCGTACCAGTGGTCCTTTTCGTTGGTAAGCGGCGCGGCAACGATCACAGACCGCAGCTCAGCGACCTGGCACCATTTGTTGAACGCGCAAGGGCACCGCCAATGCACACCAAAACCACGTCACCCCTCAACGCACGCATCCGCGGCGCTCCGCACCGCGACGCGCACTCTTCAAGAGTAATCACATCTTTAACAGCTCAACATATGTATGCAACTGACTCTGAGCACTGCTGCTGCCTGCCGCGCCGCAGCGCCCAAGCCCGACGCCGCCAAGCAGGCCGCCAAGGCGGAGGGCGCCTACACCATCAAGCGCCCTCGCGTCGACTCTTGGGAGGGCCCCTCAGAGATGGCGCCCCGTGCCCCCATGTCCGGCGGCGGCGGCTACTCCGCTGCCGCGTCCATCGATGGCTCTGCCCCTGGCGGCAGCGCCACCGCCGCTGGCGGCGGCTATGCCCCGCAGGTGCGTGGGTTGCTGGCGGGTCGTTTGTTGAGTCGCGTTGCAGTGCTCATCTCTAATGTGGGAGCCTTTTGCGTGTGCTCCCAGTATGTCGGTGCTACGGGTGCAGGCTGAACGCAGACCATCAAACAGCGCATGCTGTGCGCCCAGGTGTTGTCGATCCCACGCATCTTGGTACCTGTACAGTGCCAGGTGTTGTCGATACAACGCATCTCGGTACCTGTACGGTGTCGTGCAGGTACCAAGATGTGTCGTACAGGTACCAAAATGCGTTGTAATATAACACCTGGGTGCGCTATGTAATTGATTTAAATCCGCTTGCTGACTGAGCACGAGTCTTAGAGCTGCCTGCTGAGCACTGTGTGTGCGCGCTTGCAGGTGTTGTTCATTACGTGTTGGCTGCCTGTCCCGGAGAAACCCATAGTACTGTCATCATCACCAGGGATCATCATGACTTGTGCTTCTGCATGGTGGTGCGGTGACTATCATTTGTGTGGTATGTGCACCGTCTGAATCTGCTCGCACCACTGAGCTGCCACACGGGCGTACGCGGTGTCATGAACGATGAACAGCACTATGCGCCGCCATGCGTTGCTCCCTCATTGCCGTCGCCTTTGTTCAACGCCTCGCGTCGGAAGCTGCCGTGTGCGTTCTGGCTGCGTTCACTCCACAGTTAGCCTGTGTCTCGTCAAGGCTACAGCCTTTTAGCAGTCCCAAGCGCTTACTGTCTGGCCTGGGCGTCTATCTCATTGCAGGGTTCCGCCCTGCAGCAGCAGCTCGAACGAGCTGTACAGTGGGCCGCAGACGCCCACGCACTGTTCCAGGTGACTCTCCCCGCCACTCCGATCTAACTGTAAGTACTGGTTGACCTGAGGCATCTACTAGCAGCCATCAGTCTGCCTCTGTGCACTCGCTACAGTGGTTTTGCTGTGCCATATGCGCCTGTGAGTCGCATGTTGGACGCAGCGCACTTTGTCAAGTGTGCAAGCGGTGCAACACTGCGTGTACTTCTGAGCGCATCTTCAACTTGTGGTCTGATCGCTCACCATGTCCAGCGTTACCTGTTAGGGTTAGAGTTATGCGATTGTATGCATCCGCAGTCCCAATGTCTTCCCATCAAAACGCGTCAGTGCGCGCTCGCTGACTGATGCGATCATGTGATGCTGCCATGCAGGTTTGTCGGCAGCAGCCGGGCTTCGAGGACCTCCTGGCCATTGTCGTCGCCCGCGGCACGCTGTCGCAAGATGTGGGCACGGCTGATATAGGTGAGCGCTGCCTTGTGTGACCAGCTCACCATGTCACTGGGTGATGACTGTAGATGAAGTTAGTCCCGGCATTGGGTTTACTGCATGTGACGCTGCTGGTATGTTGCATTCTGCGTTTGCAGCGCCTTAAGCGCATAGGTTACGTGTGCAGGTTCCCTCTGCAGAACCATGTGTTGGAATGTGTCGCGGAGTGCTGCTGATGTGCTGGACGCCGCTACTGCATTGCCACAATGCGTCAGTGCGCGTGCAAGTACTCCGCGCAGAGGCAAATTCTGCAGAATTGCGGAACTTCAGTACTGTCCTGTACACTGTTTTAGTACAATGTACTGCACTGTACTTTTCAGGTGGCCTAAGCCTTGGTTTGTGCATGGTCTTTGTGGAACTGTCCTGGCTGTTGTGAAAGAGAAGCGGTTGTCTACAGCACTGCAACGACACTCCAGAGTCTTACTCATGCTGTTCCAGTCTCGCCACATGTCATTGCCGGCCGGCCCAGTTCTGTCCCGCTTGATGTCGCAACGACGCCTCTGTTGCACACGGCACCTTTGCAGGTGGGGAGAGCAGAGGGAGCCCGTGTCCCCCAGCTGTATTTAGTTTCGTTGCACAGCTTCCTCATCTCTGCGCCACTTCTTCACACGGGGACTCAACCCTATCCCTGACCACTTGTGCCAGTGCGGAGCAAACCTCAGCCCTGTTTTCTGCCTGCTGCTGTTGCTCACCGCGCATTGTCATGCCCCCCGTTGCGATGGTGCAGATGGGTACCTGCGCGCTGGAGACACGCTGTTTGGCGCAAACGCGGCCAGGTGAGCAGTGCTCAGCACGCGGCGATGCGTCACGTCACTCTGCTTTCCAGGCCAGAACGGCTGCACACACTGTGAGTCTCTTGAGAGTGAACTGCGCAATTTGGACCGCTGTAGGTTGCTTCAGTCATCGCACGAAGCGTTGACATTAGCATCTGCTTTGTCGCTTTGCCAAATGCGGGTACAGACTGCTGTAAGGGCTCATGACGCTGCCTTTTTGCTGAGCAGCTGACACTGCTGCCTGCGCTTGATGGCAATGTGGTTTGCCGTGCAGGCCCATGACTGGATCAGCCAGGGACACCGACACAGGTGATGCAGCATCCATTGCATAAAACTTTATTTGGTGCGTCATGCGCATCTCGCTGCTGTTCAACTGGTGCGCAAATCACCTTGCACTAGACTAGAGGTGTCTGTACAGCATGTGTGTACTGCTGCCAGAGGGCTTGTTGGGGGCATATGTTGAACCCTAGCAGCTCTGCACAGTTTCAATGCAAAGGACGCATTTGAAGTGCACCGTGGTGCGTCACCTGCTCCCGAACACAGCAATGCAAATGCGCACACGTCGCTTGCCAGAATTGTGCGGCGCCGCTCTTCAAGACTGTCATGAAGACACGATTGAGATCTCACCAGCTGCCAACACTGCGGCTGCCTATCACCCTGCAGGCCTGCAGCAACAGTTCAAGTTGTGACTCGCCGTCGCTTGCTTCTACTTCAACTGCTACTGCTGCCATGGAAGTGCCGTGGCAATGCAACTGAGCTTCAACGTGCTTGGCTGCGCGAATGTGCGCCTTGTTGCTCCGCCGCATCAGGTGGTGAGACCCCCCTGCTTCAGCCCCTGTCTCTGTCCAACATCCCGAACCCCTTCGCTCGTAAGTGCTGCAGGCCCTTGCACCCGATGCAGTGTGATCCTGCATCGACAACCATAGAGAACGCTGTGAGGCGTTCAGAAAGATTGGCAAACGCATGTGCAGCAAAGGTTGCTGGTCAGTCTACTATGGTTACCAAACGAGAGCTATTGTGGGGGCACGGTGCACGCGAGGTGCAGCTCGCTACGTGGTCTGAAATGAACTTTTATTGCTAAATAGCGCAAACCTACATGTATGTATATATGTACAACTGTTCGTGGTGGAAGGCACTTGCGGGCTAACCACACCTTGTCAAGTAAAGCTCTACAATCTGTTCATTCGTTTCCATGTATGTATAAACTTCATATCATTGATAGTCGCCTAAACCTCAACATCATAACGAAGTGTGTGCACACAGACCACAGGCAGGTGTGTTGGTCCCTTGATCCGCTGACGTCGGTGGTGTCATAGACCTGTCACCATGGCAGTGCAGTACTGTGAGCATGCTCAGCACGCACGCTCAGCACCATGCATCAACATGCACAGCTGCTAGTCACCGTGTTGCACATGTGGCAAGATAATGTACATGTGGTTGTCGGTGGACGCCTCAGCTCGACCAATGGTACAGCTGTAGTGGCACCGCTGTATTTGTCATTCCTCTCACGCCGTTGCACATGTACGGTTCATGATGCGCACCGCTCACTTGACCATGGCAATCATGCAATTGTACTCCGTGACAAACCGATTGCCGACTTACTTGCAGAAACCACAAGTTGCATGATTGCTGCCCGACCCGCTGCTGACAGTGCCTTTTACTTCTCGCTGCACACTCCGCTGCCTGCAGCCAACGGACGCCTGGTGTATCCGGTGCAGTCCCCACTGGCAGTGATTGGCGGCGCAGACGCAGGTAAGGGCTGCTACACAGTCTATGTACATGTGTGACATTTGGCTCAGTCACAGTAAAACGTGCGCTTGCATGGGCGGGGCTGCAGCAGTGACCCTGTTGTTTACTGTCGCTCACGCTTGGCACAACATACAATCTTTTATAGCCCTGCAAAGCCATGTGATGGCATCGGAACGTGTGGCGAGTAAGAGTGAATGCGCTGTGACTGTCTTCAAACCATGACTTGTGTAGATGCGCATCGTCATCCCGCTGACTGCAACCCTGCCTTCATGGATTCTGCTGTTGCGATTGTTGATATACACTCCGACGTCACATTCGGTGTCCTTCTGAAGTACTTGTCCCAACGCCGGTCAAGTGTGCAGCATCTAGACCTTTGCCGCATGGTGCTGCACGCTCAGAGCACTGAGCATTGTGCTGAACCTGCTTACCATTGCCAGCACGCTGCTGCCCTGCAGCCCGCGAGTGCCAGCGCCAAGAAATGCTTTCACATGTGCTTGTTGGAAGTAAATGGTACGTGGCGCAGGTCTTTTAGATTCTTGTTGTAGTGACCGAGTGCACTTGCCCTGTACAGTAGGGGTATTGTACACGCGCCACTGTGTACTGAACGCGGCTCATACGTGTGTCATCGCTCCGCAGCCAGCGATGGCGTGCCCGTGCCCGAGTTAGCCTCCCTGCACGTGGTCAGCGGAGAGTTTGACTGTAAGTCGCACTGCACGTGGTTATGTGATCAACGAAGCAGGGTCATATTACAAATGTCAACAACAAAGTTGCGCCAGTCGAAGCACTTCAGGCTGCATGCTTGATCTCAACCTTCATGCATGTTGCAAACAAGAAGATTACATTACAGTGCAGCTCGCTTCTGTACTCAGGCAATCAACGAATGCAGAGGCCTCTTGCACTACTCCCTGCACTGGACAAGACCAGTCGTTGTTGCAGTGCGCATACTCACGTGTTGCTGTCGCGAATTGGTCTTTGATCTCCAACACGTAACAGCCAACACGTAACAGCCTGTGACGTAATGCGCATGGAGACCGTGCATTAGGTGCTGCATGCACAATGGGCTTAGGGTTAGGGTTAGGGTTAGGGTTACGCACATGCACCGCTGACAGCTGCTGCGGCCTACTTCAGCTGACTACGCACCGTTCTGCACCACGACCCATTGCGCGCGTGCGCTCTCACCACCGTACTGGGGTTGGGTACTAGTTGCATGTCCGCTTTTGTAAGGAATGCAGGCGGATGAGCACCAGCGGTATCAGTACGTGTGGGTGGCTGTGTGCTTGCTGCTCTGCTTGCCATCAGGCCAGTGCACTATCCAGTTCTCATGCCCATACAAGGACGCGTCAGTAACTGTGGTGCCTCCTCCTTTGCGCACACTCTCTTTTTTTTTTTGCAGCCAACAAGAGCACGGAGGCAGCGGACCAGCAGGCCGTCGACCAGGACTTGCTCTATGGTACGTGAGCGAGAACAGTGACTCAATTGGCGACAACCATACATTTCTATGTGAGGATGTCAGCAGGTTCATTGATGGGGAACCGACTCGAATAGGCAACACCTGCATGTTTGATTGTAAATGTCAGCAGTTCAATCAGAGGGGATAAGCCTTAACTGGCAACACATCGCTCATTTTGTTGCCTTCGGACTTGTTGCAGCGTAGGACCGACTTCTGCGCCTCTGCTCACCATTGCCATCTACCTGCAGTAGAATCAACTGGCCAGGCTGAGCAGACACAGCCCACGCTGCTGTCTTACATGCTTGAAGTGAAACGAATGTTGCATGCACGCTTGACGCTGTTCAACAAGTCTGCCTGGCGCTTTGTGAGGCTTGCTAAGTGCGACAGACGCTATGATTGTGGCAGTGCTCACACATTGAGCTATGCACTGCATTGTTGCTGACAGGGAATGATGGCCCGCGCTTTGAGTTCGGCGCCATGCGTGGGGGCAACTTTGGTCAGGAGTACGGTGAGTCTCTACATCACGTGCTGTGAGCCTGGTGTCTACTTGCGGCCAGAAAGTGCGTGCATTGCATGAGGTGACAATATCAGCGAACCCGCAGGCATCATTGTGAGAGACTTCCAACTGAGTGATTGCGCCGCGTGGGGCCAGGCCTTCGTGCTGAACTGTGCCTAGTACAGTGTTTTGCCGCAGTGGTACAAGTCAGTGTGCAGAGCTCACTAAGGCAGCCACTTTGATAGCTGCTGCCTTGCCTGCGCAGCCCTGACATAGTGAACCTTCATCTCTGCTCATCTCGCCTCGTCTCACCAGCATGCCCCGCTAGCATGCTCTGCGGGGATAAGCGGGGCGCAGTGGACAATGAACTTCAACTTGTGCCAGCGTCAACTGCCATGTGTGATGAGAGTATCGTACCATATCGTACCACAGGTGCCGTAGCTTGCATGTACACGTTGAGTACACACACCGCTGGTGGCACGTCACTCACGCTTGGTGCTGCATTGTCAACCTTGTTTTGCAGCTACAACTTCAAGTGCGCCATCCGAGGCGCAGGCGCTGACCGACGAAGCCCCGCTGAGCTGTAAGTGCTGCATGCAACACAGTGAGTGCACATTGCGTCTCGCACTGCTAGTTGAGGTTGTGCGAAGAGTTTTGTTGCGCGCTTGATTTAGTGCGCTAGCAATGTTGATGCATGCTTCATGACGTTGTATAGCTGTGTTACAGCAATGGACTGTGATACCCATGCACGACGCTTTGATGCCATCGGTGATCCCAGTATCATGCCAAGGTGTGCTGCTACGTACTCTGAAGAACGCGCAGGCTCTAGCTAAGCTTCAACCATCGTCAAGCTTGCAGCAGCTTGCGTGCAATGATGCAGTGCTGTTATCTGGTGAGTTATTGCTGATGCAGGAAGTGTCTTTGGGCATGTCAAGCACTTACAGTTGCCGAGTGGCGGTGCTGAACTTCTTTCATGCGTACCCCCGGCTGCACGCATTCACAGGTCCCTAATGTGCTGCAAGTGACGCCATATGCTACCTACCTATTGGAGTAAACACCGAATTGGTTGATGATTTCATGGCGCCGAGGCAAAACTTCAACATCTGCTTCTATGAGTAGTCTTGCCATGACGCTGTCGCCGCCACAGCCCAATACATACATGTCGCTTCCACGTTCTGGCCTGACTTCACGCGGTTGCGCTCATGTCCTTGCAGCCTGCGATGGCTGCGACGATGGCAGCTGGGTGTTTGATCACGATGAGGACTGGGCCTTTCTTCAATAACACGCAAGGTAAGCGCCGAGTGCAAAACACCACCATCAGGGGCAGGCTGCCCATATCTTATCAAAAGAAGTACCTTGAACTCCGTTGCCAGACCTTGTCCCTGAAGTGCAGGTGTTTGCTTCTTTTCAGGTTCCATGCTTATCTGAACCCTTGATTTGGCCCAGTGTTCATTGCTGGAGACTATCAACTATCAACCCGCTCACGTGCCCCGAAGTGCGGTTGCCTGATGTGTCATGCAATTGCTGAACGGCAAAGGCACACGCTTTGCACGCAAGATGGCATCGGACGTACAATGACCAATAATGCCTGCATGTTGGCATTCTCTCCGTCAAATCCTTGCGCCAGAGCATTGCTGGCCACCGCGTGTGAAGCCGTCAGTGTAGGCTAGGGTTAGGGTGCTCACACTCACCGCACCTCTACATAGTGCAAGGCGGCCGAGGGATCTACATAGTGCAAGGCGGCTGAGGGATCTGCAATGTTCCTGCATGTTGCATTGCATCCACTCTTCATCTGCAGGGCTGACTGTTGAAGAACGTCGCTGCTCAGTCTAGCACTGCTGCAGTATCTGTTTTTACCTGTGCTGCTGCTCGTGAGAGCCTGATTTTAGCCTGGCTGTACACACCTTTATACATCATTTTACCGAACGCTCTAGTGAACCAGCCAGCAGCACAGCGTTGATTGTACTGTCAGAAGCCTGCGAGCTATACAAAGGGCGCACTGCATGCACATCGTAATGTGAGTCCGAGCAACGGTGTAGAAAACTACCAGAAGCCCTATTAGTGACTTGCGCTTGTGTGTTTGTGATTGCTTGGTTTTGCTGCTTACCAAGTCACCACTGCTGCGTGCCTCAACGCAGGTCAAGCCACATTGGCAGAACTCAAGAAAGCGACCGTCAGGTCAAGCCACACCGGCAGAAGACAAGAAAAGGGCAGCCATGGTCGGCTGCTACGACAAGGTTGAGAGCCCCAGCGGTGCTACTTCAAGTGCTACTTCAAGTGCATCGCGGGTCACCTTTTGTTTTCCCTGCACACACGAGTGTGCGGGGCTTGGGTGTGTACTAGTGTGAGCGTAACACGTGCGTCTATTTCCTGGTTGCATCCGGCTGCTACAGCCGCAACCGCAACAGTAAACTTCAACAAGCAGCAAATTCTGATGTGAGCATCGGCTCAAAACAAGCAAAGGGGTGCCTGTGAAGGCCAGGGCCCCACTCAGAGATATAGACATGGCGCAGTTCCGGCCTTTTGGCCAGTTTCCGAGATACTCCTGCCAGTTTCCGAGATACAGTGTACCGGTAAACTCGAAGTTTGCCAGTAGGCATGCGTGGCAACGAGCAAGCAACCACGTTGCCTTGTTTGACACCATTTGCGGTGAAGCCACAGTGTGGTTTGAAGCTCCCTGAAGTCTGTCTTGGTATGGTCCGATCTTCACAAGAAAACAAGCGTACTATGGCACAACAAGCAACAGCGTTGCTCAGTTTGATGAGAGGACGCGTGCAAACCACAAGGTGGTCTGCATAGAAGTACTCTACCTGTACAAACGTGTACAAAAATGGGAACTCCCATTCTCAAACACATACATCAGGCGTACAGTGCATGTTGTTGCTGGTGCTCCCTTAGACATTTGCATGCACAACCACATGGATGTGGCAGACTTGAGACGTACGTGTGTAACATGCCCGCACCACAGCATGCTCTTCACTGTCCATGTGTGCTATGAGTATGCACCAGTTCATGCTGTAATGTGTCACCTGATGTGTAAAATGACAGTAGCGGTGTGTCCCGCTTGGAGTTTAGCTGTGTTGAGTGTTTGACAAGACATGGTACTTAAGTAGTGTGATAGGCGGTCATCGTGCTGATGGACAAATGGCATGTGCAGATTGCGAGCCCAAACCGCTGGTGAGCCAGATGTGCCAGGAGGTGCAAAATTCTGGTGTTTGCGTACGTTTGATGAGCGTTTCGGCGTGCATAAATGTGTCTGAAGTGGCCAATCGTGCTTGGGGCCAACCTGTCATTTTACGCCTGGCAGGCTGAGCCTGCCAGTGGGATACTGCATGGCAACCGAAGTGGTGCACTTGCCAAATGGCACTGGTGAGGCTGCATGTACACTGAATGATGCTGCAATGCACCGAGGCATAAGGGGGACATCCACTTGGTGATGACCAAACGCAATGGCACACTGTCTTGCAAAGCAAGCCAAATCCATTGCGCACTCAGTCTTGTTACTTTGAAGGCATGCCTCCAAAACTTCAGGGGACAACAGCCAGCAATCATGCGCGCACTGTGCGATTGCATGCACACCGCAAAGCAGCACAAAACACAAGGGACGCAACGCAGCCTGCAGGGCAGTCGAATCGATCAAGCTGGTTCTGCAGCTGCCAAACTCATCAGTTCCACCTTGCAAATTGTTGTCGAGTCCAGCATGAAGCCAGGGTAACTTAATTAAAATTCAACATTCATTAGGGCAACTTCACGCCATTGATTGTTGAACCACATGGTCTACTACTAGCAGTTGTCAGCGTGAGGGCGACCGGTGCGCTAATCAACTGATTAAGCCGCACAGGGACAGGCGGAGAAGTAGCAGCAGTGGGCACGTACCGTGTTGTCCGAATTTAAGGACACTGTCCGACTAATGCGTCAGTTTCAACTAAGCCACCCAAATTATAGGTCACCCTTTAACTGGCCATCCCAAATTGTTGGTCAGGGGGGGTTTGAGGTACATACACTTCGCCGCATATCGCCTCAGCTTTCACCAAGACGCTACCAGACACTTCCTGCACGAGACTGTGTGAATGTACAAGGTGTGTTGCGCAAGCAGCAAGCACTTTCAGCACATATGCCTTCTGTATGGCCCAGCCTCCTGCTGGCAACTGTTGGGCTGAGCCAGTGTTGGCAAAGTGATCTTTGCGAGGAGCAGGATTGCGGCAGGCTCTATTATCGTTGCTGTTGCTGTGCGTTGATGACGAAGCGGAGGGCCCTCGTCAGCATCATTTACGACGATCGACCCCGCCACCGGCACGCACCCACATGACCACATCGAACTACTTGACTCTACTACGCTACACGTTTGCTGCAGCAGCTAGACAGATGCAGAAGAAGCTGATCTTGCGTTGCTTGTCAGCAAAGACAGCTGCTTTGGCAGCGGCCATGGCCTTAGTTCGCTGGAGTACCAACGCGCACATTCTCGGCAAAATTGCTTGAAGTTGAAGGAAGAAGTTGAAGGCGGTCGCGCTAAGCTCTCCCGTGCTATCTGATGATGCCTGGCAATGCGTTTTGAGCCTATCCACAAATATAGGTCACCCTTTCAACTGGCCATCTCAAATTGGCTGTCACCCCCCCTTTTTACTGCCATTCCGCATTAGTCGGACAGTGTCCTTAAATTCGGACAAGACGGTAGTATGCTCATGAAATAGTGAACTGGTTGTTCGCGTCAGCCTGATCTATCCCGTCGTTGTGCACAACGAGTGGCCACTTGTGGCGAGTCACCATGTTGTGACCGAGAAGAAATGCATATGGTATCAAAATTGCTGCTGCTGCACATCATATGAAAAAATGCACTGCGGCAATCGCTGAAAGTGTACATAGGGGAGGACCCCGAGATGCCATTTGGCGGCGGCGGCGTTTGAGTGGTTGTCGTTGCGACACTTTCAGACTGTCATACGACATGGAGATTCCTTACAGCTAGATGCCAATCATCTGGGCTTTTTCGCGCCCTGAGCGAGAATTAATAAAAAGTACATGGTATCCCGCGCTATCACCGCAGCGTACATGCAACACTGTTCAGCCCGCAAAGCTGGATTTGCAACGCTATCTCCGGCTGCAAGGTGCATTAGCGCCTCTTGGTTTCCTCTACGCTCAGTGGAGCAACGCCGGCTCTCTCACAAAATCGATTGCAGCAAATTATCAAGCCGCAGCTGCATGGCATTTGTTTCTGCAGGTATTGATCACAGCAGCGCACCATCAAGGTTTGTAAGAGTGGCCTCATGGCGTGCAGAGCTATCATAATGGTGCAACCTGCCGAGAGCTGTCGCGACTGCCTTGAAATTGGCCTGCAATGCTAGGTGCCAAAGGTGCGAGAGCCGTTTTGTGTGCTGCTGATTTGCTGCGAGTGTGCTGATGGCGTATGCAGCGCATCACTTGACAAATTACATGCAGCAGCCTCATGCACCTCTGCTGCACTCAGGGGGCACGTCGTAGAGACTCTGTTGCCTCGTACCGTAAGTCACGGCGGACACCACCATTTCTGCATCTCATTCTTTGCGCGACGAGAGAAATAAAACATCTCTTCTGATGGCCGCGTCACGTCGGACGTGTGCCGCTTCTGAAGGCTCTACTTGACCAATGAGTGTGTGTGAGTATCCAGCCTCAGTCGCCCTAATATCTTTCAAACTTAATATCTTCAACTTGTTTTGGCAGGACACCGCGTGCCCCCGCAGCGTGGTGTAGCAGCAAACCACTGATGTTTAACACGATCTACTCAAGTCAGGTTAGGTCCAAGCATGTCAACCTGGCGCGAGACGAACTTCAACGCTGCGCTCAAACGTGCGCTATTTTTTCTATCTGACCGCGCAGGCGGCCCGCTTGTGCACACATTGCCACCTGATCGTTCAGTCAGGTGGTCCAGGAGGCTGCAACGAGGTCAGCGCCCACACAAAGGCAAGTACTTCACCTGGGAAGCACCACCATGCAGAAATTTCTTCCTTCGCTGAAACACTTTGCTGCCGCTGCCGCTAAGCGGCTTGCCTTACATGCACCAAAGGAGCTACCTCGAGCTGCCTCACATATATTATAACGACTAGCTGCTTTGAACGCTGGTGTACCCCGTGATAGCACAGTCAACTTCAAAAGATTTGGCAAAACACTGTATGCTTCGCATAGGCGGCGACTGCTGCTGCTTGCCTTACATGCATCAAAAGAGCCACCTTAAGCTGCCTCACATGATATCTAGATGTGTCAAAAAGGGGTGATATCCAGTAAGTAGGTAGCAGTCAAGTTCAAAAGATCGGATTTTTGCTCACGCAGCTTCTTTGCCCAACGCACGTTGGCGACGGTTCAAAACAATGCCAGGCCATTCCATGCGCGCTTTGTGCCTCCTGCGTCGAGTTTGATCGCCCAGTATCTTGAAGGTGTCCCCGGGGGCTCACCTGCTTGGGGATTGAGTTTCGAATGATCCTCCACTGCGACTGTGCCAACCAATCTGGCACTCTGTATGTGCCTTTTAAAAGTTAAAGATCTTGTGCCATAATCAACCTGTAGCACTGATCCGGCAAGATCCGTACTAGTGTTTGTTTTTGAACTGATGCAGTATATCAAGGTCACGCTTGTGCACCTTTGATCATGCGCATGCATGACTGTGGCCAGTTCAACCCTCAGGGCACCAGGTTCCAACGCCATCCCACCCAGCATCAGCGTGGAGGTGCAGGGCGCTTCTCCCAACTGCCTCTGCATCAACAACCCCATGTCATATGCTCACAGCCTGGCGCCCGCATTCATACGACTTGCACAACCGTGACGTTGGCTGGCGCTTGCAGGCACGTGAAACATGCCGGACAGCGAGAGCATCCCTTGGAGAGTCAACTACAACCTCGGCGATGGCATCATGAACGACGGCTCTGTCGGCCCCGCCGCATTTGAGCTGTACGAGGACTTTGAATTTCCGGACTCGGGCAAAGCGCCGCACGGCAAACCCTCCGTAACAGTCGCCCTGGTGACTGACAGCGACTCCTACTCGGACTTGATTGACATGTCGATCGAGGCGTCGGCGCAGTACAACGGCGGTTTCGTCTCCGGCGGAGGTGGTGCTGAGGTCAGTGAACGCGGTGCGATGCATGCGTCAGGTGGTCAATGAATCATCATAAAGTGCGCCGCACAATCAGAATGCAGGCCGCGGGGGTGTTTCTTGAGCGCGCTTTCTGATGCTCAACACACGTGAAATAAGTAAAGGGGTAGCCCCAGCGTAGCATCATCGCCCACAACAGGGTCAACGCTCAGTTTCTTGCTTACATGGGGCCCTCTTGCACTTGTTCCGGTGCATTATTGACATCCTGCATGCGTGCAATGGCGCAAAGCTCACCGTGGCACTATCGGGCTGAACCCCACCACATTCCGTGCCACTGCCATGAAGGTCTTGAATACACATGTGCTCACTGTGCGATGCCAGCACCACTGCAATGCTGGTATGCCTCTGCTCAGGGAGGCCATGTGCGCCTGTCATGCCAGCTCCTTCTGCAGCTCTATATTTGAAGTATGTGCACCAAATGTATGCCGTTTGCGTCAGGCGCGTTGGAGCAAGCCATGCAGTCCTGCACTAACGGGCCGACGCTGTGCTCTTTGCTCCTTGCTCAGGCCAGCTTCTTGAGCAACACCTGCAGCAGCTCGGCGTCTGTGCACCTGACCGTTAACAGCAGCTGGATTGGGGACGCCCGCACTTTCAAGGAGGGCACAAAGCTGCGGCTCACAGAGAAGGTGACTGTTGTCACATTGCATGTTGATATTGTATGCAAACTGCACAGGTGGTTCGTGTGCATCATGGGCAGTTAGCAACATTGGCCTGTGGCGCCGCATGAGCTGTGGCAAAGCATGATGCTGTAACAAGCCAGACGTCCGTGCTCTGCTTCTTCATCACCTGTTGTTCTGTTGCTGATTTGTACGGGGCCATAAAGCGGTCTTTCTTCGCACTGCACGCATGGAGCAGGTGCACATGCCTGCAAATGCAGATTGCATGCGCATCAGTGCTCAGCTGCAGTGCTGGATGACATGCAGCACAGCTGCTGCTGGCATTGCCGTCTGTAGCAAGCGCTCATCAACACGGACATGTTTATTGAGGGTACTACATGTGCATGGACATGATAACGACACGCAGCGCAGCAGCTGCTGGCATTGCTCGCGTTCGCGAGCGCTTCCCGGCACCCCTCACATGCTGGCAGCATGATGCACTTCCATCGTCCGCATACTTAACCCCCCTTCGCTGACTGCAACCCCTTGCTGCGCGCGCCACAGGCAAAGGATAAGCTCGTCAACGAGGGTCCCACTGCCTTTGAGAGGGCGTACGGGCGCTACTACGTACACGGCTGCAAGTCGGGCGCCTGGTATCATGCCGTCACTTCCTTCAAGGCCAAGAACTCGAGCCACAAGGATGACATCAAGGCGGCGCTCAACTTGAACTTCTCTGCACCGATGGTGTCCGGCGACATGAAGGTCAAAGTGGGCATGGCTGTCGAGGTGAGTGCTGTTGCAACGGCGGCCGTTAGAGCTTTCTTGGCACTAGTTCTTGAAGAGGATGCCAGGCTACGCGGCCGCATTCACGTGTGGCAACAGTTCAAACGTGACATACACAAGAACAAGTGTCTCCGTGCAGCCAAAGATGGAAAGAGTGCAAGAGGATCACCATGTATGTTCGCTGGCGCGCAGCCATGACCTGCGAGAGTATGACATTGCGCCGCAGGCTGGTAGTCCACTATGTCAGCAGAACCGTTAATTCCAAAACCGCAAATGAGACTTTCCTGCACCTGAGACGGTAAGGCGACTTGTTCTGCACAGCGTGCGCCACAAAACATCCGCAGCACCAACACCGTCTCTTGACATTCGGCCACGCACTCCAACTCACACCATGCACTTCCACCCTCATGCCATACTATAAACCTCAACAACTACTTCAAGCCGTGCTTCCGGCGCACTCCGTGCTCTCTCTCCGCGCGCGCGTGCAGGAAGCCGCCAAGAACACATCATCCAGCACCACCGAGGCGGCATCGGGCTGGAGCGGCAACATCCCTTTCAGCGGCGCCGCCGTGCTCTCCAACGCCGCCGCGGATGCGCCCAAGGCGAAGGTCGGCGAGACTGCCGACGCGACTGCCGCTGCGGCCAGCGCGACGGACGCCGCCGGAGCCGTGCTGCACTTCATTGAGCGCGCCAACACGCTCGTCAACACCACCAAGGGCAGCCCGATACTGGCGATCCTCAAGCCCTACAGCGCCGTGGCGGACTACATGGAGGCGAGTGCGCGTGGCGCTGCGGATGTGGTATGCGCGGCGTTGCGTGGTGCTCTGTGGTGTGTGTGCATGAGGCGCTGTGGGTAGGGCTGGCAGGGTGCAAAGAATACTTTGCCAGTGCAGTGGTAGTCTGTAGCGTTTCATCAGTCCAGTCAACTGCATGTCTCGAAGCTGCAACTGTATTGCAAATCCCGATTTGATAGGGGCGTGAATGCACAACGAGCGCGTGCTCACACAGCTGCTCTGCCCGATTTTGAACGCCATTCACATGAGAACAGCACGCGCACCGCTGCAGGCAGGTAGTGCTTCACTGTCGCGCTCTCTGTGGCATAAGACCTGCAGTCTGCTCGCCGCAGTGATGCAGCTGGTGGTGTGCCATGCTCTGGCGGGTCTGCCACCCCTTGCTGAGCAGCGCTGCCGGCCCAACACCCTGACCGCATACCCGTGCCATTGCACGTTAATGGACAGCGCTTGTGGGGATGCAAGCAAGAACGTGTGCAGGGAATGTCAGGTCACAATCACATCAACGCTCAGCATAAAATTTTTCATGTGTTTGTACACAGGCTCTGGCCGGCATGAAGGTGCTGGACCTTGGCAAGACTGCGCGAGACGAGCTCAGGCGCGAGCTCATCAACCTGGACTACCTCGACAAAGGTGAGCACTGCTGCTGCTGCAAGCGTTTCTGGCTGACATCGCTCGACTTCAACACAGGGAAGAAACTGATCACCCGTGGCTTTCAGAGTTGTGTTGCAGCTGCGGTGTCTTGTACAGGGCTAGCACGTTTTGGAGGGGTGCAGGATCGTCACGTTTCAGCCCGCTCCTGTGATGCAAGTCGCCGCCGTTGCTTTTGTCGCTGGCGCCCTTCCTTGTGCTCGCAAGTGCGTTGTGTGGGGAGCAGCTGGCACCGTTGCTGCGTTGACAAAAGATCAAAAATCAGATGCCGATCCCGATGGTGTGTTTGTTGGGACTCGTCTCGTAGTAGCCGACATCAGAGTCAAGGTGCTTGACGCCAGCTAAAGGCTGAAACCGTTATCTGCGCCGTACCCTCGGTGCACGACCATTGCCCCCTTCCCCATCTCACCAGCCTCAATGCCCAACCGTTGACCTGCCCCCCAGTCAACCTCTAGCAACCTCCTGAACCAGATCCATTTTCTCAGCCTGACCCCCCCCCCCCCCGCCCAACGCCTGCCACATCGCTCATGCAGCACTTTAGTCAGCTCGCGCCCTGTTGCCCGCATCCCCCCCCCACCCCCACCCCTTCCCCCTCCTATACAGCCATCGCAGACTTGCTGGATGACACCACCGTGCCCGACGGCGCCAAGGCGGAGGCCCTCGAGCTTAAGAAGCCCATTGTCGCCGCCAGAGTCTCCCTGGAGTCCATCAACTGGGGCGACTACTCCTCACTGTCCAGCTTCAACGCGTGGCTCAGCAGTGGCCGCGTGACGGACGACCGCATTTGGCAGAGCCTGTTCGTTGCGGACGGCATTGCTGAGCAGTGGTCGGGGCTGTCGGCGCGCGTGCTGGACGGCAAAGCTGGTGAGCTTTGAGCCCAAGTGCCCGTTGCATTGGGTGAATTCAGCGGTAGAGTCAAGGTATGGGTTGGGCTTGGGATGGGTTGAAGTGATGTCTGGTGTGTACTGAGAAGCACACACAGGCCATGTGACAGGCGGTGTTGCGCTGGCGGCACGTGTGCTGGACGGCTAGGCTGGTGAGAGCCTGGGCGCCTGTGCCCGTGCATTCAATAAAGCGTCAGGGTTTAGGTTGAGGAGCAGGATTTGCGTTGGGACCAACATGGTCAATGAACAGAGCAGCTGACAGTACAAATTGCAGTGCATTCGGCCGCAGTGTACTTGTAGTGGAGGGACACAAAGCGCCATATGCGCAGCACGTACATGTGCGCCAGTTGCAGTCACAGCTCTGCTGTGAAACTCCATTCAATTGGTTCTTTTGTTGTCCAAACCAACAGCATTGAACTGGCACAGGATGTTGACCTGATGTGAAGTGCTGCTGCCGCTGCCGCTGACGACCATGCTGCTGCTGCTGCCAATGTTGCGCAGGCAAAACAAAGGTTTTTGGCAACCTCGGCCCGTGGCAATTTGATGACGGGCCCCACGAGTATCTCAAGAGTATTCAGGTAAGAAAGCACAACAGATTGTGAAATATTAGTACCACACACAGTACCTGCTCTTTAACCTTGCATGCCACAGATTGGTGGTGCTTGTTGTGCCACGCAGATTGCCTGTGGCAGGAATGTCAGTCCCAGGCAAGCCCGCATGACGCGCGCACGCTTGAAATCCAAAACTCTACCAGCAAACTACCAGCACCATCTGGCAGTGACCACAATGCTTGGGGCGAGCTCCGCGCTGCGCCGTGCTCAGGGTTAGGTTAGGGTAAGGGTTAGCCTAACCCTACCCCTACATCTAAGAACACACCAGCAAAGCCCAAAGCTCCTGCACAATACACTTATATACCCTCTCTCGTCTGCTCATTGCAGATCAATGTGACCGCCCTGGGCGTGCACGGCCTGGCCCTCACCTACGTGGACGGCGCGCACGAGACGCGCGTCCAGCACGGCTACGTCTACACCACCATGGCCAACGGCACCATCGACATTGCCATGAGGGACTACCAGACGCTGCCCGCAAGCGGGCCGGGCGACTTCCCGCGCGGCGCCGGCATCACCGGCCTGACGATATGGTCAGACGACGTCGTGCGCAACGTGTCCTACACGACAGCGGCGGGCGGCGTTGAGGGCCCCGTGGCGCTGGTGCCCAAGGCGACTATGGACAAGGCGACGCGCGCGGTCGTGGAGCTTCCCGAGGGCGCCGTGGTGTGCGGCGTGGCGGGCAGTCTGAAGGCGGTCAAGTTGGCGCCCAATGACGTTGGGATAGAGGTTATCAGGATGTCGGAGTTTGCGACGCTCGAGAGCCTGACGTTTTACTACAGGAGACCCTGGGCCAGCAGCGCCGCTGCGCCGTAGGTGCCGCCGATTCAGAGGAGAGGAGCGTGTGCGGCAGGCGCAAGGCCTGCCAGGAGTGTCAGTGACTGAGAGTGAGAGCAGTAGGTAGGGATGTAGCGCGCAGTTGTTTACGTCATCTCATGCAGGTGTGCGCTGGCGGTTGATGATTCCTGCTGGTGCTGGTGTAAAGCAGACGTGGCATCGCAAAGGAGGTAATCATATCGATCGCATAACAATAGATGCCGCTGACTGGCGGTGCTGCCGGACGATGAGCAGTTGACTACAGCGAGCACTGATATAGCAACTTGTAAGGTGGTGAGGTAAACTGCATTTCAGCATGACCCCTAGGTGGGATTCGCTGTGGCCTACAGTAGACAAAACGTGCATATGGGCACACTTTTCAATCAAGCTGATATATACGACACCTTCAAATTCTCCTGGCAACGGCGTCTGTCCTCGTGCAGCGCCTTGTGTCAGCGCTATGCATGGTGCTCTGCGTGAACATGCCATGTGACAAACCTTGAAAGGTACACTCGATATACTCGGCGTTATTGTTTACAGCATGTGCTGATTGCACTTCACGGTCAGCAACCAATGCTCTGCATGAGTACAATGTGTTGTCGTTGAGACACTTTCAGAAGTCACACGACATGTAGATTCCGTACAGCAGCATCAAGTTAGACCATCATCTAGACTTTTTCGCGCCCTGAGCGAGAATTAATGAAAAGTACAATGTGTCTGAGGCTGCAATCAAACCGGCTGCCGCAGCATCAGGTTTGATTCTGATAGCCATGTCAGACAGTATTACTGCTGTCACAGAGAGCACGCCACCGACAGCCAGACTACCGTGAACAGCACTCGTAATGTCCCAAACATGAAGTGCATCACAGCAGGAGCAGGTGGATCTGGCCGGACAGCAAGCAAGTATGCAGCACATTGCGTCATTCTGCATTTGGTACACTTCATTCACAGATGCAGCGGAACCGATGACATGATGTCTGGAATTGGTGATTGTGTCACTTAGTCTGCAAGCAGCAGAGCTCGATGCATTATGATGAGCAAGCTGGTGGAGTGCGCCCAAGAATGGGCGTCTCGTATTACTTCTTGGTACTTCGAAGCATACAACATATCAGGGGGCATCAATGACACAATTGAGAACACTCGTCATGCAGCGGCCTGGCATCTAATGAGGCAGGAGTGACACTGTTGAGGTGCTGCTGGCATTATTGAAGTGTTGTTATCCCATCTTGTAATGAAGCATGTTCATCTGAAGATGTTGTCAGCCTGCACATTGCCTCAATAGCTTGACTGCATGTTTTCACTGTCTACAACAGCTGCGTCTACAAGTCTCCCAGCACACATGCTCATGACTGGATAATTCGCTACATCTCTGTTACGTCTGACCATTCTCGTGGCAACGCTATATGGGCCTCCGATGCCACCAGCGCTGGATTCTGGTCATGCGTGCCAGTGCACGGTCATCACATCTTCTTAAAAGGTCGTCTACATGGTACTACTAGTGCACCACCACCAGCGCCACGGCCAGTGGCCCCGCGAACGTCAAACCCTGCTAAACCTAACCTTAACCCTAACCCTGACCCCAGTGGCACGTCCTCCGCCGACACGTCAGTCAGCTGCGCGTGCAACACCCCCACGACAGCTCGCTGCTGCTCGCTGCTGCTGCCTTTGCGCACATGTCCCTCAGCGCATGTGCCTCAGCGCCCTCAGTGCACACGCCCGGCCGTGTTGCCGGCCATGCTCCAGGGCGTGCGGTAACGCAGGCCGATGGCGTCGGGCACGCGGAACGCACTCGGGAACTGGCCCGCGCCGGCGGCGCGGCGGTTCTGGTACATGTAACTGCCGTACAGGCCGCACGCGGTCGCGCCGCTCGGCACCCTGACGGTGGCTGTCGTGCATTGCGCAAGACCATCCGCCTTGCCGAGGGGGCCCGCGCGTTGGCCCTTACTGGTGACGAGCGCCATGTCGCAGATGGGGCCTCGCAAGTCTCCGCCTGCGTCGTCCACCGTGTTGAGCCAGAAGGTCATCTCGGTGATGGTCTCGTCGGGGGCCAGCGTGCATGTGACGTCGGCAAACCTGTCCGCCGCGGCGTACTTGTTGACGGAGAAGTCGCCGTGTATCTGCGTGGTCTCGCGGTCGTCGCCGTCCATGTACTTGGCAACGACGGCGTGGATGCCGTAGGGGCCGCCCAGGATCTGCGCGTCGGGAGCAGCGAGTCGGAGGGCCTGATGTTGCGTCATTGCTGCCGCTGAGAGCTGTGCAGTGTTGCGCTGAGTTGGGAAGCGGCGGGCGCGCGCGTTCACTGCTGTACGCATGCGTGCTCTTGGAACGCAGTGGCAGCGGGGTGTTTGCCGTGCAATGGCGTGCACATGTGTGGAATGCCACTGGGAGGGGAACTATTGTAGGTGGCACGGTCTGCGGTGGCGAGCAGGGATAGCAAGGCAACTGCATGGGCTGAAGCCCCTGTGCGTCAGGGCACAATTCACGCAAACCACCGTCAAGGTTGCAGGGCATGTTGCAGTGTGAGCCGTAGGCCAGGTATGCGACGAGCAGAGTCCAAAGAAGCAAGTCGCCTTGGCTTGGCGGCAGTAATGGCATGCACTCTCACTGTGTGTCAATCAGGTCTGACATGCCTACTGCCAACGCTCAACGCTGAAACCACTACACGTCAGAACAACATACAGGTTGAAAAGTAATCCAGCAAGCACAATCAAACCATTTAACACAGTGTATCAATGTTCAACATGGCCTGTACTTCAAAAAGTATAAGGTGGTGCCTTTATACAGGAAAGAAAAACAGTCCTCACCCTGATGCTGCTCAGGCGCTGGTGGTACCCGTCGTCAAACTTTAAGTGGTCAGCAGTGGTGTACCTGCCCTGCAGTGGAAGGTCAACTACAAAGGCACACGCACACAGAGGCACGCACAAAACGAAGAAGTCAAGCATGAAGTTACTCAGTGCAAAGCTGGAGGCAGCCGCTGTTCATGAAAGCTGATGCGCATTGCCAGCTTTTTTAGTGAGTACTGCTGGTGATCCAATAAACATGCAAGTGCCTGTGACGCAGAGGTTGTAAATAATGACAGGGTGCTACTAATGTGACCTGTGCTTCGCGCTGATGTCGATTACATACGTCATGATGTCGATTACATACGTCAAGTCTCAACTTCTTGAGGTATTTGCCACGGAGAGATCTGCATATCTTGCCTCTAAGGCCTGGCTGGCATGCATACATACAGCACGAAGTGCTTTATGGAATGCTGCGCGTTGCAGCGTAACCCTGCCATGCGTTTTGCACACTCCCATCAGCTCCTCATCCTGTGGTATTTAGTGTCAACCTCATTTTCCCAATGCTGCAGTCCATCAGCACATGAACTTCGGCGAATACTTCAGCTCGTGACCTCACACACCAGGACCACCTACACTGTGCAGCAGGCGCGGTAGACACTATACTGTGCAGCGTGCAAATCTAACACACTGCAGGCACACACACCTTGTACTTCAAGTTCTAGCTTCAAGTATCACCCACCGTACGCCCCAGTGCCGATGGCGTCCGACAGCGCATTCCACGCGCTCATGAGGGCGTCAGCGATGAACAGCGGCGCCCATCGGTCATCGTCAACCGCGTGGAGGCTGGTGAGCCAGTTGCTGAGGGAGTGGACGTTGCCGTGCTGGGACCAGTCTATCTCCTCCAGGCCCATCTTGGCGGCCACCAGGGGCTTGCGCATCTCGCGCACGGCGCGCTTGGCCGCGCTGTTGAGGGCGTCATTGTCCAGCATGTCGTCCATCGCTGCGCAGAACAGTAGGGGAGTCACAACTTGAGGTTGCACTATTGGTAGCATTTATTGCGAGTGCTGTTGAGTGCGCCGTTGTCCAGCATGTCGTCCATGCACAGGACAGCGGGGGAGTCACAACTTGAGGTTGCACTGTTGGTAGCATTCATTGCGAGCGCTGTTGAGGGCGCCATTGTCCAGCATGTCGTCATCGCTGCGCAGGACAGTGGGGGAGTCACCTCTCGAGTGTACGTGACTGACAGCGTTACATCTTGAGGTTGCATTGTTGGCAGTATTTGAAATGTGAGCGCTATGAAGGGGGCTGTTGTCCAGCATGTCGTCCATCGCTGTGCAGGGCAGTGGGGGAGTCACCTCTTGAGCGTGCGTTACTGACAGCGTCACCTCCCGAGGTTGCATTGCTGTGTAGCCATTCTTATATTTGTGAGCGCTGAGAAGGGGTTGTTATCCAGCAAGTTGTCCATCGCTGCACAGGGAATGTGAGCGCTTTGAAGGGGGTTGTAGTCCAGCATCATGTCCATTGCAGCAAAAGGCACTGTTTGAGTCACGCTTGACTTCGCGTTACTCACAGCAGTGGCTGTGATTTGGCGTGAGTGGGCAGTGCTGACAACGCTGTAAGAGCGGCGCCTGCTAGCTCGTCATTCATGCTTGCATGGACACAAGGGGAGTGACCTCTGGAACATGTGGTATCAATCGCAGTGCATGTGTTGCATGTTGAACGTGCATGCTTGACAGCAGTGGTGAGGGCGTTGGTGAATTTGCTGCGCGCTCGCAAGGAGAGCACTGGGTTTGTAAACTCTTGAACATTAACAGCATTGAGTGTGTGACTCCTTGAGCGGGCATCGGTTACAACAGTTTTGAAAAAAAGTTCCCCAGCACTTCCTCACTCACTGCATGGGGGGGTGCGGAGAATTGGGTGTCACTGCTTGAAGTTGCCAAATTATCCACCTGATGCATGCTTATACCCTCCTTTGCGCATGAATGCATGCCTTGCGCAAGTACACTGCCTATTGTACACAGAGCATTCATCACTCCCTCCCCTCGTTAATTGAGCTTGTGAGGAGCACTCATGAAGTATTGACATTTGCAGGATCAAAGCCTAGTTTCCCTGTCCCACTGGCAGGTGCCAGATGTGCAGGCGTAACTTCACAACTTGAAGATTGTCAAGGAGCATCCATTTGTGTGCGAGCTGCCAGTATACCAGCACGAATCTAGAGGGCAAACACGCATATGGCACATCTGCACAGAGAGCAATGCAAAGGGGAGCGTGACTTCACATGCCACTTCTGCTCTCTCATCACGTTGCACCAAATGAAGCGGGGTTGGCTACTAAACGTGATGTCTGGCACACTGCAGGCCCCTTGCACCAGCATAATTACGTGTGCAGTGCAGACAGCGAGGCCGGTACCTTTGTCGAGGTAGCTCAGGCTGACCATTTGCCTCCTGAGCTCATTGCGGGCCGTGGGTCCCAGGTCAATCACTAGAGTGTCCTCCAGCGCCTGCGCAACCAGCAGCAGACATGAATTGCCAGTGAGCAAGGTGCACATGTGCGCATGACACCATTCGGGGGCACGATAAGGTACATGTGCACATCATGCTGGTGAGATCGATGGAAGTGTTAATTTTGATTGCCGCTGCGGTCCTTGCATGTGCTCTGGGGTGTAGCAAAGGGCAATCATACGACACGCAAACGCTCTGTGCTACCGGTGCGCAGCACATGGACCGACCGCGGAGTAGCAGGTGCGCTGTAGCGCAACACGTGAGTCACCAACGGAGCATCATATAGCACAGAGGTTGTCGCAAGTCATGCCCAAGGCTGCAGACATTGCAGAGGCCCGTACTTCAACGCAGCCAGCCAATTGGCAGTGGAGACGGCGGTCCTGAGAGGCATGCAGACCGATGCACGACAAGTGCTGCACTTACTTCTTGTCGTGACGGTGTCCAGTGCGTGACAACAACTTGGGCAGCTGTTGACACTCTCAACTCATCGCAAACCGCCGGCCGACAAGTTTTGAACCGATCTCAGGGTATACAGAAGAATCAGCTTATGCACACGGGCTGACAAATTGGTTTTGGATCCGTTGCAAGTCACCACTGCCTCTGCTATGGATCACACAATGAGCTCTGTGCACTTGCCTCAACATAGTCTGCTAGAGCCGAGTACGGCTTGATGATGGCTTGAATGGGGCTGCCCGTGTTATTGACCAGAATGGTGCTGGCTTTCTCAATGAGCTCTCCCATAGAGTTGCCACCCCACGGCTGGGCTGAGTCCCAGCCGGAGGCCTGCTCGGTGGTGGTTGTCGTGGTGCCGCTGGAGGCATTCTGCAGTGCGTGCATGACAGGGCGAGCGAGTGCACGCAATGAGCCATGGGCACAGAGTTCGGCTTGTTGATTCCGTGTGCATCATTAGGCAGGGTGTGCTGTACCACATGGCCACGTGTGAGCTGTGTAAGCAACATTCACCAGTTGAAAAACAAAGTTGATGCTACTAGAAAAGCCTTACTTTTAGTTTCAGCAGTTGCGCACTGAGCATGCACTGACGCCAGGACTCGTTGCACAGCGGTGTGAAAGTCGCTTTTTGTGCACTTCAACAACGCTTTCAGCATCAAGCCAGACACCAATACATAGTACATTGCCACGATCATCTTACTGTTCGACACACTTTCGTCAAGGGTACCCTTTCCAGCGCCATTGCAGCAGCAAACTCGCTCACTCACCGACACTGCATCCGAGAGCTTCGCCGCCATCCTGCCGGACCCCATTCCCGCGTTGAAGTTCGCGTTCAACGAAGCTGCAATGTCGCTCTTGTGCTGCGAATCCCTGGCGACGATGGACATGACGGCGTGGTACCAGGCGCCCGACTTGCAGCCGTGGATGTAGTACCTACCGTATGTGGCCTCAAAGGCGCTGGGGCCCTCGGAGCGCAGGAGTTCCTTGGCCTGTCGCATGAGGGGCGGGCACGCAGGGTTGATGGTGAAGTATAAAGGAAAAGCCGCCGAGAAGTGCCAGCCTGACTTGGAACTTGTGACACTTGACGAGAGTTGAGATAGCGCAATATAAAATGACGTGCACATCATGTGATTGCTGACAGGCAACATCTGTTAAGTTAACCGGATGTACATGGATGTTGGTGCGACATCAAGACTTGCGCAATAATATTATGCCTTGGAAGTGCACAGGTATATGTAAGACATCGAGATTTGCACATCAAGAAGACCCCTTGATAGTAACGTCAGCTGCCTTGATCTCCAAATGACAAAGGTCGGCTCCACTTCGGTGCTCATGGCGTGCTTGCAGCGTGTAGTCTAGCTAGAAATACGTACCTGGACAGCACAAACGCGCGAGCACGATAGCGTGCGTTGCCAAAGAATACGTCGGACGCTCATTGTGCGCTGCGTATCTCACAGCAGTGCTCAGGTCACCTGCTCGCTCAGGCGCAGCCGCGTGCTCTCGCCAAACGTGCGGGGGTCCCCGAGCCAGCTGCTGTTGATGGTGAGGTGAACTGCGGATGCGCTGCTGCACGCGCTCGCCAGATAGCTGGCCTGTGACGGTAACGCAAAGCGAAGGCACCACAGTGCTGAGTTAAGTCATGCCAAGTGCAGGGTACATGGCGTACTGTAAGGTATAATGATGATGCAGTACTTCTGCAGGAGAGCAATTGTGCGATGCTGTGGATGCAGTGAAGCTCGTGCACAGACACGGGGGGGGGGGGCATCTGGTTGTGCAGCTTTGATATTCTTTTTCAAGGTTAAGCTGACAGGTACGCCAGGATCGCTGTGTTCATTGTGAGCATGTAGACGTGGTCGCAGGCAGCAGCTTGAGCTCGGGAAGCCAACAGCAATACTGACGCTGCTGCCTCACCGGCAAAACAGTCAAGTGGCGGAGTCAAGCAGGAAGAAGGTACCGCAGATACGATGTATGGCAGTAGTACGTACATATCTTGCGAATCAACTTAAATTGCAGTACGCAGCAAATGAGGCTTCTCGGGTGTGTGACTGCAATCAAAGATCCTCCTCAGTAACTGATGATGCCGATGTTCACAGCTTGGCCTACCTCTATGCCTCCGCCGCCTGAGGCAAAGCCACCGTTGTACTGGACAGATGCCTCGATGGACATGTCGATCAGGTCAGAGTACGAGTCGCTGTCAGAGACAGTCACGATCGTAACTGTTGCATTTCCGGGCGTTGCCGTTGAGATTTCCGGCAACTCCAGGCCCTCCTCGAATGCCATCGGGCCAATGGTGCCATCGTTCATGATGCCATCGGCAAGATGGAATGATTCCTGCCAAGCAATAGTCTCCATGTTTGCAACGCTGCGTCCTGCGCACAAGTGCTGTCATACCACCAGGATCGGCAAAGGTAGCGGCACAGGTAATCGCGGCGGCAGCAGCAGCCGCAGCAGCACACAGAGCAAAAGCAAAAGCTGTAACTCAGTGCAATACGTGTAGAAGTATATGTGTTGCCATGCACAAGGCAGTGGTCAACACATGCTTGCATCAACAGGTCAAGCAGGTTTATTGTGCAGCAGCATCACATGGCAGGTTCTGTGAGGTTGCAATCACCGGCTGCGCATAGCCTGTGTCTCGAGCTTGGGCTAGGCAGGTGTCTGATTGCACTGCAGCTGGTTATTATACTGAGCTCATCACACAACAGCAAAACTTTCTTGTCCAGTGGCAGCCACCCAGCGCCTCATTTAGTCTGATTGTACAAAATTGCAAGCCAAGTGCGGCAGCTTAGTAGCATTAACATATTTGTGCGGCATCCTAGATTTGGCAAGCGGGCACAGGACAATCGAACACTCGGACACTGCAAGCTGTGCCCTTCGTTGACGTTTTTTGTGAACTACGACGTGATGGTCTCGATAGTTTCACCGCTACCATCGAGTCAAACAACATCGCGAACGAGCTGGTCCGAGCGACTCTGTGCTCGATAGTTTCAACGCCACCATCGAGGCAAACAACATCGCGAACGAGCTGGTCCGAGCCACAGAGTCGCCTGCGCTGAGTTGTGTGTAGTATACACTTCAGCACGTTGGTCTTCAGCAGGTGATCGAGCAAACATTTATCATGTCTTTGAAGCCTGAATCATTCTTCAAAGCCTTGAGCATTTGGCTTCCTTTTTGAGGACTCAATGCAGCAGCAGACGCTAGCGTCAAAACATGCATTGCCCAGCGCGAGCGTCGCATTGGGATCCTCACGTGTTAACGTCTTGTCTCGCTCCTGCTTGCTTTGGTGTTGGATATTGTAGGAAGGTCCTGGTAGCGATTCGATGTGCTCCTTGTCTGGTAGGTGCACGCGCGATGCTCGATAGTACAAAGGCTACCGAAGCTGATCGTCGAAGCGCCGCTGCTTTCTGACTGTGTTGCTTGCACTGAAGCCGCGGGCCGCCGCTACATCTGAGCTACTTTCTCATCTGCATGTAGAGAGCCGCCACTTGAAGATTTGACGCCTGCACTCACTGCAGCCAGGCAAAGGAGAGGCCGCATTCAGCCATATTGTCGCCCTGCCCTGCCCTCCGTACGAGAGATTCAGCCTATATTACAGCATCGCAAAGCTTGCCATCAGGAATTTTCTGACAAAGTTGCTCGGTGAGACATGATGCATGATATGCATGCATACATGCATGCATGCATGCGCTATATGTGGGTGCAATGCACCACCGAAGCCATTGGACAGGCATACAATATGCCGATGGGCTTTCTTTGCTTTTGCTTCTAAATACTGAGATCTTCACCTCGCAAAGTACAAGTCCCAGCCACTCACGCTCGCCTTTGTTCTTTGTTGCCTTGTAGCTGAGTGCATATCTAGCAAGTTTGGTGGCATGCATCATCGTGGTGGCGCGAGAGGCTAGGCCAGGCACTATGTCAAAACATAGAGCCTCATTACACAAAATAAGCGCCATCTTGTATGCAAACCGGCTGGTGTGCCACCGTGTGTTGGCAGCTGATGACTACAGGCTGCACACCACTCCACAGTCAAGATTTGCGTCAGTACCTCAGGTTCAGGCATGCTAGTCAGCACTCAAAAACAATATTCCAACCTGGTTCTTCTGCCCAATGCTGTTGCAGTATCATTTGAGCCGTGCCCGATTCTGACAGCATCCCTGAGGGTGAATTACATCTCGGCGACGGCGTCATGAGCGATGGGTGTTTCGGCTTGGCCGCATTTGAGCTGTACGACGACGACTTCGATTTCCAGACAGCGGAAAAGTGCGTTGCGGCAAATCTTCAGTGATGAGCTTCGTGGTGTCGGAGAGCGACTCAGATCTGGTGGACATCATGTCCATAATGATTGAGGCATCAGCGCAGTACAATGGCGGATTTGTGTCCGCCGGAGGTGGCGGCGGCGCAGAGGCAAGTCATTTGGCATTGTGTGCAAATTGTAAGTGTTAAAAGTGCAGCCACAGGAGGCAGTCAGTGTGTATTCAACTAGGGATCCGATCGGCCCAATGATTGTTGCACCTGACAACGGTCACCGGACCTTGACACATGCAGCGAGGTTCACTCTTGCAAGTGCACCTGGGCCAAAAGGACTCCGGACACGCATTCTTGTTGTGCATACACTAGAAACAATGGTGCCCGTCGTTTTTGAAAACAGTGCTCTGGTCTCAATGCAAAAGCTTCAATCGTCTTCATTTAGCATTGTGGAACCCTGCTGATGCAATGTGTAGTGTGTTCAAGTGTGCTGTCTGATCTGCGCCCCACCCTGGCCTCAGGCCAGCTACTTGACAACCACCTGCAGCAGCTCATCAGCGGTGTACCTGACGCTCAACAGCAGCTGGCCAGGCGATGCACGCACGTTCAAGGAGGGTACTGAGCTGCGGCTCACCAAGACGTGATTGCTTCAATGCTTGAAGTTCCGGGCATGACATTGCGCAGCAGCATCACAGGCAGCCCCGCACTCTCTTGGCGCGAGCACGCGATATCACTGGCTCTATCTCATGTTTCAACAAATTTGCAGTGCTGGCAGCTCTCTCAGCGGTTTATGATGAGGGAGCATGGCATTCACTGCGAATGACAGCAATGGTGACAATGATCCCCGTCTTCATCATTGTAGCCCATACTGCTTGTCGACAATTTAATGGCAAGCATGCACAATGGCTGAGCAGGTGAGGTTACTGCAAGCACCAAGTCATGTTTCAGTTCAGCTCGCTGGACATGTCATTAATTGACATTCTTGGAGCAGGTCAGTACTCGTTGCAGACTGAGCAAAGCAAAAACTTGAAGCGCCACGCGCTCTTGCTCATGCTGCGCGACAACGCCGCCTTTGCCTTCGTGAACAGGTCGAGAATAAGCTAGCTGAGCATGGCTACTGCTGAATTTGAGACGGCAAATGGGCTCTACTGCGTACACGGCTGCAAGTCGGGCGCATGGTACCACGCTGTCACGTCCTTCAAGGCCAATGATTCATACCACAAGGAGGACATCGAAGCGGCGCTGCATCTCAACTTTTCTGCCCCCATGGTGACCGGCGAGGCGAAGGCAAAGGTGGCCAGCGCCGTGCAGGCACGTATGTGGACTGTTCATGTTTAATATCTGCCATGTCTGCTGGTGCTGACATTTCGTTACTAAAAGACATCATAAAGTCGCCTCAGTATTAACCAGCGTCATGCTATTACAGTGTGTATGCTTCTGTTGAAGTGTATGTTCATCTGTATGTGAGTGCGGCGGGCCCTTCGATGGACTCATTGCAGAAGTACATGCCATCAGCTTACAGGTGCAAGACCGGTAGTGTTCATGACTAGTGCGTGCTAGCACTGGGACGGCACAAGGCTCGCAGGCATTGCCACACACTCAGGGTGCTGGCCAAACAAGAGTAAGCACTTCTGATTGCACAATGATGCAACAATGGACTGCAGCCGTCATACAAAGCATGCTGTCTCACACATGCACAACAGGTGCTACTGAACGCTGGATCTTGCATGCACGTACCAGACGAAGCAAGGAGAGTTACAATTGTAGTACATGTGTGATAGGGACTGTATTGCCCTTAAGTTCAATGGCAGCCCCTAATGAGTTGAAATGCATTGAGAGAATACGATGCAGCTGCAATCTGCATCGACAAATGCCAAGCGCCTAGAAGTTGACTTCTACACTCTTGTGTTAAGGCCTGACACATAGGCCTGATGGTCAACATTCTGTTGCCTTTGAATTTGCCGGTGTAGGTAGACCGTGCAATCTATAGGGAAAAAGTGTTTGAAAAGCTTTAATGACAGCACTTCTGTTGAGGCACGATTAAAAGACAATGTTTGAAACATGGCTCTGCAGCCCACTGTCTCCAAGTACGCTGCAATCCGCATCGAGCGCACTCTCTCCCAGCAGAGCATCCGCTGACGCTGCCCGTGTGCAACAAGCGCAGGCAGCGGCTGCAAACACGCCATGCAACACGACAGAAGCCGCGTCAGGATGGGGCGGCACGATGCCCTTCAACGGAGCTGGCGTCACTGCGGCAGGCACAACGCCAAAGGCGGGCCCCTCACTAGCACGTCGAGCGCTGATGACAGCTAAGGCGATGCCGTGGCCGCCGTGCAGCACTTCATCCACCAGGCCAACAAGCTCATTGAGACCAAGGGCAGCCCGATACTGGCCATACTCAAGCCCTACAGCGCCGTGGCGGACTACATGGCGGTGAGCCATGATGTGGTTGCATGATGCTTCATGCATAATTTGCATGAACCGTGGGGTGCACCATGGTAAGGTTTTCGGGGAGGGTAAGGATGTAGGAGTAAGGTGAGGGACAGGGGGGTGCGTAAGTGATGCTGGTTTCTGGCTGGCAAATGCTGCAGAGCACTGATGGTTGTACTGTACTACATCAGAGCTCAGAAGTTTCCCACCTGCAGTGTGATGGGGCTGTTGGACAATGCTTGGCGGCATTTGCCGTGAGTGGCTCTTGGCTTGCACTCGAAGTTTACCTATCCTGGAAGGTAAATACAATACACCATTGGGAACGGGCACGCTGAACATGCCTCAATTGGATCTGACAGTGAGGCGTGACATCAGTACCCCAACTTGTGATCGGTAAATCAGTACCTGAGCTTGTAACCATTGCAACACGTGTAAAGGGGGTACATTTGCTGCAATGTGTGCCACAGTCCCATCATGATAGGATATTGCTTGGTGCAGGACCAGAAAAAGCGTATCGTGTCTTTGCTAATGTCGCAATAACTCACACACCGTGTTTCAGTGAAGGTACATTTCTGTATGACGGCTTCAACATTGTGCTGTACACACTCTGGGCCATGTTCATCAATATCACCGCGGTGCCGCCCCGCCCACACCAGTTTTCTTATGCACGCTGCTCAATGTCACATCCACACACACGGCCACTCTACAAAGACAAAGTGAACTGACTGTGCGCCGCCGCCTGGCTTCACTCTGTTCACTGCAGCTTCTCGTCAGCCCCGTGGCCGTGCACGGCATGAGCACCACCTAACTGGACAATGGCGAGACCTCCGTCTTCCGCCACGGCACGTTTTTCACCGCCCCCGCCATGATGCCTGACCCGTCCACCTTCAGACTTGTGCAGATCAACTTCAGCGCGGACGGCAGCGCCGGCATCGGCGCGTGCGTCGGTGTGGCACAACAGGAAGATGCTCAGGATCGCAGCGCTGACCAAGAGCGCCGACGCCACCTTGAAGTTCGGGCCCGCGTCTACGGTGGCCGCACAATGAGCGCTGCCAAGCAGGCCAGCGTCGTGCTGCCAGAGGGGGCGGTGGTGCGCGGCGTCTTTGGCAGTTTGACGGACCTGCCAGTGCAGCTTGAGCAGCTGACGCCGGGTTCCGCAGGCGTTTTTGCGTCGGCCGCGATTAAGAGCATCGGGTTCTACTACATCAGGCCGTGGGCGCGGCCCTCTGTGTAGCGCGCGAGCGGCGGCGCGGCAGAGCATCATTGAGCGTACATAGCACATGTGTAGAGGTGAGGTCTTGTTGAAGTGCCGCAAGCATAGCAGCTTCTCAACGGCTACTCGGTCACGGTCACAAGATAACTCAAGGCTTGAAGTATCAACTGGTCCTACGTAAATTTGAAATCATGTGTGAAGCGCCCCAACGCTCTCGTGCTGCGCGCTGACCAAAGCGCTACTGATTTCACGTTTCGTCTAATCCCTGGTCTTTGGCGGTGCTGTGCCCCATGGCATGCACTATTTTTGCGCCCTGAGCAAGAATAAACAACAAGTACAGTCTGAGATTAATGCTCTCCTGCATCAGAAACCTGGGGCACCTGGCAGGTACATATAGACTCCTTGGAAGGAGTGACGCTGCCAAACACACCACAGACCACCCCCTGGCACCTTGACAATTGCTTGTTGGCATCGGCCATCAGGGATTTGACAACACCGCTGAAGAGGGGTGCTTGCTGAGGTGCAGCGTGTTTGTTGGTCGTGAACGCAAGGTTGTGAATTCTTCGAAGTAGATCATTTTGTACTGCAAGCTGCAATTGACCAGTGAGTGAGCTCTTTTGACAGTCTCGTCACTAGTGAAAGTGTAGACGTCCTGCGGCAGAGGCACCGTCTAAAAACTCTGCAGAGCCTCAGTGTAGTCCCCAGGACTTGCGATGGTTTTGTGCTGCCAGTGACCATCGTGTAGGCGGTGGTGATGAAATGAATGCTCAGCTATAACTGGCGGCAAGGATCTGCACCAGGACAGGCGTGCTGATGCGTTCAAATGGTGACGTCAGCTTGCGCTGTGATCACAATCATGACTCTAACATTGATGCATCATGAACACTTTAGACGACCTTCGTCGCAGAGCAAGTCTTATTGCACCGAGTGAGTACAGAGTCGCTGGCGCAAGGTGGCAAGAGATGAAGTAGTTTTTGCATGATGCACACGAAGTATACAGTTTTTATTGGTGGAAGGTACTTGCGGCTAACCACTATTTGTCACCTGGAGCTCTACAGGCGGACACGTTCAGGCGCTGCAGTGCCTTATTCAGGCGCTGCGGTGCACCGCAGTGCGCCTGCCGCCATGGCTTGGCACACCACCGGCCACACGATCGGGCAGTCCTTGGCGACGATGTACTGTAGGATTTCAACCGAGCCAGAACCGGCAACAGACACGCCAAGGGTGGTGGCCCAGTTGTACGGTGTCTTCTGGTGGCACAGCCACCGGAACGTTGCTAGCTGCTGGCCCTCTGCCGCAAGAGTGGGCAAGTGCGCAGTGATCAAGCGCTGTGCCACTCGGCGCTCGTACGCCCACTTAAGGACAGCCAACCTGCCGCACTTGGCGGCTAGATTGAGCTTGTCTTGAGTGAACGCGGCTGCATACTCGCGCACGAGCGTGTCCAGCAGGACTGCGTCGTTCGCAATCACTGCGGCATGTACGAGCTGCTCGCAGCCCTGCAGGGACCGCACGTAACCGGAGCGCATGGCGTAGGCCAGCAAGAGTGGGCAAGTGCGCAGTAATCAAGCGCTGCGCCAGTCGCTCTGCTCCGTTTCCCCTTTTCGTACTACAATATAGTATTCATCGATGTCAGCATTTCTTTCAGTGCGCCTCGCTGTATAAATTCATCATATCGATGCATGCGTACTAGATCCGCAAAGGACAGCAGTATACACATTGATGCAATTCAAGGTACACACATTGATGGTGTAATGGAAGTCTATCGGCATGATCATTGATTCATTGGAGACACCGCCTGTATGAGCATTTGAGGCATTTTTGTTGAGTCACTAGACCTCAAGGCCGGTTGCAGTGCCATGCACTCACAGTGTTGTATAAGAAGCAGATAGCATCCATTGCGTCTGCCCACTTTGTAGCTTTGCCCTACACACACTACCAGCTTGCTTCGCATTTGTCTTAATGAAACCGTGCCTTCTTGTATCCACAGCACCACAAATTAAGTGCATGGCAGGCATTTGTGTGCGATATGGCATTCCCCAAATTAGCACACACGGGGTAAAAAGCAATTAGTGGCGCTGTTGTATGCTGCTGACACTCGACAAACCCGAGAATCAGCCAAACAACGCCACACACGTTCAGCGGCACTTGTGTTCGCAACAGCGGAGAGTCGGCAGCATCCTTGATCATGCAATGAATGAGCGTGTTTTAAACATGGACAATGCCATCAGCGATCAAGGTCACAGATTGCATGGTATGAAAGAAGGTTCAGGTGCAAGAGCATGTGTAGAGCCCGCGTGCATGCAAGAGTGCCTATCACTTATAGTTCCAAAGTTCAGGTTCAAGGCGCATGTTTTATTGGTGAGCACACTTCGTGAAGTAGGAAGATGTGTCTAGCTGGCATCGCTATCAGCGCGCCGTCGGAGCGCAAGTCCAGTGCTTGCAAATCGATGTGAAGTCAACCAATCGCACAACCTCTTTGCGCCACCCGTAGTTGATATTGATGGCAGAGCAGCACCGCATAGCAGCTGCTCAATAGTCACTTGGCCACGGTCACAAGATCAGCATCAACAACTCAAGTATTTTTAAAAATCGTTATGTGAAGCACTCCAACGCTCTCGTGAAGTCTGTTGACCAAAGCGCTACCTCACAGACGCACTTCCACAGCGCTCCGGGCTTTGGCGCTGCTTTGCCCGGTGGCATGCGGTAGTACAGGCCAATGCTCTCCGGCATCAAAAATCTGGGGCGTCTGTCCGGTGCAGACCCTTGGAAAGAGGGACGCTGCCAAACATGCCACAGACGACCCCTCCCTGCGGCATCATGACACAAACCTCGCTGGCATCGGCCATCAGGGACTTGTTGATGCCAATGGAGGGCCTGCCTTGCTCAGGCGCAGCCTGTTTGTTGGTCGTTAAGGCGATGTTGTGAATCATGTTGTACTGCCGCTTGTGGTCAATCCAGAGAGTGAGCTCCTTGATGGTCTCGTCGCTAGCAAATGTACTTTGAAGTAGGTCTTTTGCTCAAATGGCATCACCCAAGAACTCTGTATAATGTAGTTCCCATGGCTTGCGATGATGTTCTGGTCGCCGTCGCTGTAGGTGGTGGTGATGGAGTGGATGCCATAACTGGCAGCCAGCATCTGCACCAGGAGAGGCCTGCAGATGCGATCAATGCTGTTGTCAGCTTTTGTCGTGGTCATCGTGATGACTCCAGCATTGATGAATGTTCTTTATTACCTTTGTTGCAGCGCAAGTCTCATCGCACCTGGCAAGTACAGTCTCGCAGGTGCAAGGTGGCAACAAGTAAACCTGGGGTTGCTGCAGCAATTGTGTGACTTCTCGGACAAGGCTAACTGCAAGATGCATCGAACCAACAAAGGACAAGGCTGTGCGTAAGCGCCGTGATCTACAAAAAGCTGCTTTAAAGCGAGCACATTGAGCTATTAGAGAACCGCAGCACCTGCATGCGGTATATGTATACGCTTTGCTGTCCCCACAACGTCAGTTTGTCAGCTTCATCAGGAGACGTTGCGGTTGGACATTTGAAGTTATGCCCAAAACACCAGTACAAGGCGGCGGTCTGCATCCCAAGCCCTGCACACACCAGCCCACTTCGTGCGGTGATGGGTGATTGATTTGGTTTGCTCTACCGCACACGCGTTGATGACCTGCTGCGCTCAAGCAAGCTGACAATTACTGAAGTACATCATTATGCAGGGCATGTGAACATCGACATACAATAAGCAATGAGGTATCTGAACCAACTGCAATTACCTGAATCTTTGACAGCTGGTGATGCCCATCGTCAAATTTCCAGGAGCCCCAGTTGCGCAGGACGTCCGTCTTGCCTGAGAGGTGTGCGAAAATGCAAGCATAGATCCGATGGGCTCATTCAGTGCAATAAAGGCATCACACCACAGGATTGACCCTCTCCAAAGTGGCTGCTGGCAGAGCGGCGCATGATTTTGAGAAATCTGCACTAGCGTGTTTTAGGTACTCTAATTACAGCAATCACTTGATCTTGTAGAGCACCAAATCACAATGAACTGACAAAATCTACTTCGCTTTGAAGCGTGTGCACTGCAGGCGTAGAGTAGAACTCACAGTCTCAAGCCAGAAGTTGGAAAATTGCAGTCACTGTGTGTTGACAGTGACAATGCTGAAAGGGGCAGAAGGATTGTTCATCATGACATTGCAAGAAGTTAGTGCACCTTCAGGGCTTGAACTAGCAACAGCAACTTCTGCAAAGCATCCCGTTGAGCAGAATTTCATCGATGGAATGGCTGGCATCCACACCGTATCATGATGCACACAACGCATGCAGCCGGACACAGGCAGAACTCTGCTGCGCAGCCCAGCCGTGCCTTGCACGTCAGATCCACATTGAGCTGAGCATATCGCTGGCGCGGGAGTTGGCGGAGCGCGTCATGGCGTACACACGTGGAGCGCGAATGCTGGGCTGTGTTGCGGCGCCGGTATCCAAGCTCCTAGGGCACAGCGCAGACTAGGCTGCTGCGTTGACGCAAGCTTTTCGATTGCATAGGCAACCCGGCCTCCCTTGGGCCTTTATAAATACAAGTCCATACGTACAGTCACACGGAGCTGTGTGAGTACTACTCGTACTACTAGTAGCATGCTTCAATTATACAGTATGCCGCCAAGGCCGCGGCCAGGTGCGGCCTTCCCTGCGCGCTGCATGTATGCATGGACTTTTGATGCAAGGGAGCCATCATGATTATTATGATTGAGACATGTGCAAAAGTGGTTTGGGGGACGCACTTTGCAGGCCCGCTGCACACGCTGATGCGCCTTTGCAGAAGGCCTTCAGTGCTTACAGCTACTCCAAATGTAAAGCAGTGTCGTCAAGCACAACGGTCCTAAGGGTACCTACGCCTGATCAGGAGCTGCGAGGTGCCAGTGGCGCACAGGCTTTACCAACATTTGACATGAGACACGTTCCGCACCATGGTGCAAGCACACACAGGCAGCGCCAACCTCACCCCGGCCTCCCCGCCATCACACACACAGCGCAAAATTCATTGCGCAACCCCGACCCACCACACTGAACTCACCAGACTGAATCTGGGCCTCCATATCTTTGAGTGCAGCGTTCCAGGCATCTTCCAAGTGCTGCACAGCGAATATCGGCTCTCACTTGGCATTGTCGACGTGGCGCTGTCTGGACCAGTTGATGAAGCTGTGGGTGGTGGCGGCATCTGACCAGTCGGTCTCCTCAAGGCGCAGCTTGGCGGCAACGAGAGGTTTCCTCAGGTCGCGCACAGTGTGCTTGATGGCGGCGGCAGTGGAGGTGTGGTCCAGAAGGTCGTCCGTTGCTGCGAGGGTGTGGGATGCGCGGGGGGGGGGGCGGGGTGGTGGTTGTGCGGCGCTGCACTCCAGAGTAGGTATGATGTGACGTGGCTACAATGAGCATCGCTCAAAGCACAGCACGCCACGCGCGCGAGCGCACTACACGCGCTCGCAAGTTGACCGCCTTCTGCTTGAAGGCCCCCTTCCATAGAAGTACTACTATAGTATATTGAATGCCTGCCGCAAGAAATGGTTCACACCACTGAGCTGCTGCTGCACTGCGCCGTATTGGCGAGCGCCAAAGTGCAGTGCTGCGCGCATGCAACAGTCCATTTGCGCAGCTTGCTCCCACTGTTGGCAAGGGACTCTGGGCCCAAACGTTCATAGAAGTAGATTGGTACAACTGAAAAAAGGAATACTTCACCCTGCAAAGCACCTGCGAGCGGCGGCAACTACGCGATTGTCGCTGCTTTTTGCATATCTTGCACATCCTTCGACTCGAATATCAGACGTGGAACCTGATTGGTAAGACACCAATGACCCTTATCACAGCGCAGCGCTCGTCACGTTTAGTGCAATCTCTTATTGACGTAAATCTGCATTGATGGCCTGACCCCCCAAAAATGTCACGTGCTTCTACAAGGTTTGAGGGATCCTGTTGTGCCAGTCCTCCACCCAGCACAATGACGACTGCACTAATGTTACAAGCCGCGCGTGTAAACAATCTGTCAGCGCAGTACTGAGTGTTGCCACCAGTTGGCAGATAGGAGTAGTCACCTTTCTCAACGTAGTCCAGCGAACTCAGCTGCCTCCTGAGCTTATTCTGAGCCGTGGCATTGAGCACGATCACCTCGGACTCGCCTACGGCCTGGGAACAGAGCACATGCAATCATTCATAAACATATTTGTCATCAGAGGAGCATAAGAAAACAAACATGTCACTGAGCTGAACGTCCCTCATTGCGCACATGCCGGGCAGGGAGCAAGCAGGCAAGCTGTGTTTCGGCGGCTCTCAGATGATCAGATGATGTCAGCAGCATCAGTGAATGCTGAAAATTGTACGTGACCACATGCTACATGTGCGCTGCTCCACCTGCATCATACACCTGTACGTACATGTGTTGGCACAGGCGCTGGCATTAGGTCATCCTTTGGAACACAATGCCTCTAGGCAATGCAAGTGGTAGAAAGCAGGCCAAAAAAATGGCCATCCCCAAAGAGAAGTATCGAGCCACATGAAGCCAGCAGTTGGTTCGTGCTGCACACATTGAGCACGATAGACCTGATTGGAACGCAGCAGCAAATTGAGCCAGCATTTATGGCACGAAGCACGGGCATCAGCGCATGTAATGGCTCATTGAGTGTCTGACAGTATGGCATACTCAGAGATTGACCTACGGACAAGCGATGTCTACTTAGAGGTACAATGATCTGCACAGATTAAAATAAGTCACTGTCAAGTGATATTCTCAGAGCATGAAGCGTCTGACCCCATGGCACTCATGAGACATGTCCTCCTCCTGCTTTGAGAAAATTACACTCTATTGCTGACCTTCTGCATGTCCTGTGTGCCGCCGCATGAAGCAACGCACCTATTTGCTGCGAGCAAGTACTTGGAGCAAAAATTCAGAAAGCAACAAGCTGCGCGCACTTGCCTAAGTGTTATCTGCAAGGGCTGGGTATGACTTGAGCACCGCCAAGATCGGGCTGCCAACATTGTTAAGCAATATGCCAGTGGTGCTCGCTTTGCCAATCAGCTCCCCCGTGAGAATGCCCCCCCATGGCTGGCTTCAGAACCAGCCTGAGGCCTGCTTGGTTGTGGTGGTGGTGGTGCCGCTGGAGGCATTCTGCAGTATGTGTGCGCGCAACAGTTGCATCATATGAGACCCTTCGTTGTCAAACCAGCAGATGTGGTCATGGCTTGATCAGCTGACTGCATCTTCCAGTGATAATGAGAGTTTATGTCCTTGCATTGGCCTCACTGGCATGACCTTCATGAACCGTTTGGCTCTCGCCAACGCCATTAGCTGCTCAGCGACAAAACTGCGATGGAACAAGCAGCCGTAGTGTGCATCATGACTCAAGCCGTTCATGGCTTTGCCAGCTGATTCAGAATGCATGCTGCCATGCTGCTCACAAATGGCCATCAGAGGCACAGGAGACCTGAGTTATTCACATACAACTGGTGGTCACACCGCGACATGAAAACAAGAGATGAAACAAGAGGCAATAACTAATGCTGCAGAGGCAATGCAACCGCCTTTGTGTGCGTTGTGATTGCCGTGGCCGCGTTGCAAATACTCTTGTACCTCAGAGCAAGTGCAGTTTGGACTAAGCACCCTCGATGTGACGATGGCAACTCACTTCAAGCGCAGATGAGAGCCTTGCAGCCTGCCAGTGGATGCAGATGCCACGCCGCCCGCAAAGTTAGCATTCAAGGCGGCCGCCGATTCTTGCTTGTGAGCAGAGTCCCTGGCTTTGGTGGACGTGGACATGACAGCATGGTACCGGGTGCCTGGTTGGCGGCCGTGGATGTAGTACCGTACCGTATGTCTGCTGAAAACCGACAGCGCCATTGTTAACAGGCGGGATTTCAAATTGGCCTGGCGCGACACAAGAGGCAGGAGGCACAACAGATTGATCATCTGAGCGTGTTGTGTGTGGGCCGGAAGTGATATATCACTGATCGCATGTGCTGCTGAGTACAAGCCCATAAGTAATGATGCTGGCGCACTCCTTGAATACTACACAATAGATCAGAGAATATGAGCAAGGACAGCACACATTGTCAAGCACCTCAACAGTACATTACTCATTGATAAGTGCTTGCCTTTGCGAACGGCCTACAGGAGAGGGCAGCGGTGCGTCAGTGCAGCCACAGCATGTTTGCAACGTGTTACTGCGGCACTCAAATGACAACAGCGCTCAAGTCAGATGTTTAGACTGCCTCTGACTCGACGACGTCCCCACGCACCCACCTCAGCCCCCCCGCCGCCTGAGGCCCAGCCACCATTAAGCTGGACCGACGCCTCAACGGACTTATGTCAATCAGGCTGAAGTATGACTGGCTGTCTGAGATGCACACAATGGTAACAGCTGCACTGCCGGGGGCGTCCGTGGTGAGATCTGGGATCTCAAGAGCATCGAACGCCACTGCCCCGACGCTGCCGTCAACCATGATTCCATTGCCAAGAGAGAAACTCCTCCTCGAAGCATGGTCTCTGTGTCTCACATGGCGGCAGTTGGCTTGTGGTTTGTGAACGGGTATACCTACAGGCAGCAGCAGCGGCAATAGGCATGTCAACGGAGGCCTTTCAATGCGCAAAGACGCTACAGCGTGCTCAATTTTGCATATGACCTGATTGAGGCTGGCATTGCCTGCACATGACGTGCATGTGGCATGCTGTCAATGTCCGCCCCGCATTAACTGGCACTTGCATAGTGCGGTAAAGTGACGTCATCGTGTGACAGCGACACACAAACTGCTGCATTCGAGTTCATGCACACCGTTACTGCTTTGAAGCCTGCACCAGCGTAAGCTTTAAGAGTTAAACTTTGTGGAGAGCATTGGAACTGCTGCACTTACAAAAGGCGTATTTTATCCACTACATCCGAGTCGAATGAATCATATGTGCGCTACAACTGGGCATGACACGGCATTTTCTAGCTTCAAAGGCAACTCAAGCAATTGCCAACACATACCGTGAGATGCAACAGAAGCTGTGAATGCCTCAGAAAGCGACAACATACGAATGTGGATGATTAATGTCGTCCGCCATATCCTTTGCTTGCTGCATTGCATGGAATTTGGAGATGACCGCACAAATCACTCTTTCTCGGGCATGCACAAGTGATCATGACATTTGATGCCGTCAGCAACTCTTCGAAAGGATAAAAAACGGGACCATGGTAATATGTTCAGCCAAATTGAAGAGCTCATTCCTAATACTTCGAAGTATTTTATTTCATCGTGCAACTGCCAATGCTTACAGCTGCTACCGATCTTGATAGCAGGTGTCCCACTATGGCATAGCGCTGATGATGCCGAGCCGGATGCAGGAATGAACTATTCTTGATGAACTCTTGATGTTAAACGCAAAGTCGTTCTCTAGCACGTTGCCAAGATCCAGCAGCTCATCAGGGCAGCAGATTCCAGCACCCTGGCCACGTGCTGCGCATGCACGCAGGCATCGCCATCTTGGCACAAGGGTTCGTATCTTCAATGTTGCAGATGAGAATGAAAGCAAAGCTGAGCTGAAGAAGGATTGCTATCTGAGATCTTCGTGTTTGGCTGTGGAAGCACTCACTTCAAGTTGTCGCTATATGCTTTAGTGCCAGCGCCATATCCATCCGTCGTATCTCTGCGGAGCGGCTTAAATTGGGCTCCATGGAGCATTTTCTGAGGAAAGCAGCTTCAAGTCCAAGCAGAAGCAAGCCGAGACAAACAAGCCTGTAAGCATACTGGAGGTGGCAGTCCCACATCAAGCCGTCCATCTCTCCTCTAGCGCAGGTGTGTAGATCTTGCACGTGGCCGTGTGAACGAACGCGCATTGACCGCTCGAGTTCTTGCATTGCATCGAAGTGCATCGAAGTGCATGCAGCGTTGGTTCAGTGGACTACATGCCTGTGCGAGGATGCCTGTTCTAAAACTGAACGACAAGATTTCTTTATATGTAACAGATACCAGCATGGTCAGTACCAGCAACCATTGTTTAAGGAGCGGGCAGGATTACAGATACCAGCAGCAGCGCAAGCCATCAGCGTGCCGTCCGTTGCATTTGTGCCCGTCTCTATGCGACGGCGTACGCCTTTATCTATCGAGAAGCTGTTGGTGTGTTAATCAAGAACCAAATGCCTTGGCAAGTCTGGACCGGTGTTCATGTTACACTGCGGACCTGTAGCTCTTCTTGACTAGCTGAAAATGGGAGACCTAGTGTTGTCAAACTCTATTTGGACACGTGTTGACTCCGTTTCCACTACCTGCGTACATATTGCATTGCGATGTTCTTTCTTCCTGTCCTTGTTGTGACTCGCATAGCATGTTGTCAGGTTCATGCTGTCGTTCAACGTCAGTTATGGCATGCGCAGCACGCACACAATAGTAGGTTGCTGAGCTGCGTTGAATACTTGCACACATGGCTTCAGACGCCAACACGTTTTCCTGTCAGTGATTCAATACATCCAAGCATGGTCGCTGCCTTGATCATACTTTTGAAGTTCTAGATATCTCTCTCCATCACCGTATCTTCGGGCTCATAGAAGTACTTCTGAGATACATCGACACGATATTTCTCGCCTTGCACATGCACAGTGCTGTCTGCATCTACTAGTAGTTGCTGACCTTGTGTACACACACATTGCTGTCTAACCTGCAGATCCACGTGGCAGGATGACCAACGACTGCTCATTCAAGAAACCTGAGCCCCCAAAGGCGGGCGACTGCGCGTCCAACAAGCCCGAGACCGCCAAGCCCAGTGACTGCGCAACAACGAAGAAGCCGGACAATCCCGTGCCTGCCAGTGGCGCTCCCAAGACAGGTGACTGCTCAACCAAAAAGCCTGAAGCAGCCAAGCCTGCCCCCCCCAAGGCTGGTGATGGCTCAACCAAGAAGCCCGAGCAGGCAAAGCCCACAGCGCCCTGCAAGCCCACGGACGCAGAGCCATCTGATGTGAAGCCCGCGGCGCCGCCCTCCAACGCCGCCGACGGCAAGCCAGCAGCACCCACCAAGCCTGCAACTGCCAAGCCTAGCACCAAGCCCGATGACCACACGACAACGGCGGATGCACACGCGCACGCCAGCACTACGCCTGCGCACCCTGCCGGCCCACTGGCACCCAGCACGCCCGCCGCCAACGCAGGTTCAACTCCAACTACGACACAATCCGGGGTGCCCTGCAACTCTGCCAACGTACCGCCAGCTGAGGCCACCCAGCCCCCCCCCTGCCAAGGGGGCACAGCCAGTACCCCTGTTCCTTGCCCCGCAGGTGGGACGGCGGCTGCCGGTCATGAGACTGGTGTGACGTCCCCGCCGCCCTGCGGGGCTCCAACGACGCCCTGTGCCGCATCTGCGGAGGCACCTTGCAGCACCAGTACGCAGCCGCCTTGCAGCTTCACGACAACACTGCCCTGTGTGGAGACACCCTGTGATGCCAACAAGGCAGATGCACCGTGCAATCCTCAAGCAGGGACGCCCTGCGAACCGAAGGTAGACGCGCCGTGCGACCCAAAGGTAGAGACGCCCGGTGAATCGCAAGTAGAGACGCCCTGCCCTCCCAAGGTAGATGCACCGTGCACTCCACAGACAGACACACCTTGCGATCCCACGACAGACACATCCACCAATACCCAGACGGCGATGCCTGAATCCGGCCCTGACACGCAGCAGCCTGGCCAGCCGGTAGCGGAGACATCATCTGAGCAGCCCGGGGTTGACAAGGTGGAGACGCCAGATACCAGCATCAGCACAGAAACTACCGACGACGGCAATGCGGTGCCGCCTCAGCCTGGCCAGCCCGTAGTGGGGACGTCCGCTACTGACTCCAGCACAGAGCAGCCCAGCGTCGCTACTGACTCCAGCACAGAGCAGCCCAGCGTCGACAAGGTCGAGGCGCCAGACACCAGCATCAGCACAGAAACCACCGACGACGGCAATGCGCCGCCGCCGCAGCCGAGCACTCAGCAGCCTGGCGATGATGAGGCAGCGACGGCGGTGATCGACACCAGCACAGAGGAGCCTGATGGCAGCACGGCTACGACTGAGCCCACGCAGCCAGGTACAGTGCAGCCTGATGATTCCAGCATATCTCAGTAATATGCTGTTGAATGCTGGTGTCCCACAGTATGCAAGTACTTGGCAACTGGTTGAACCCATAGATACGTCATGTGCAGATTGACACCATTGGAGCAAGGGTCGCTACTGTCAAGCGCAATGAGTACTTGATAGAAGCATGCCAGCATTTGAATGCAATGCGGCACGGGTGTCCATGCAGCACGCAATATCATGTTGCATCACAATGGCTTCATGTAGATGACCATGCCGCACAAGGAAGTAACCTTGAAATTTGAATGCCTTGAAGCCATATGAAGCCATAGAAGCCCAGTATGCATGCACAGGCTCTCTGCAAAGGTCCTCACACACAATGGACCTGTATTAGTAGTACCAATTGCGTAAGATACGCCATTACCTTTGTCATGAGCGTGTACGTCACCTGTAGTGCTTGCGTGAAGCGCATCATGCCTCAGAGCCACATCTATCGTACTTGCATGCTGCTGCCATTCGGTGCCGCTTGCAAAATGACTAATGATCCTCGCCTGAAGTTAGACCTGCACCTGACTGTGCTTTACGCCCCGCTCGCACCGGTAGCTCAGCTTGCACTTTTGCTCTGCACCATGCAGGCAACGCCACCACGGACGTCCTCCTAGACAACGCCGCGGCCACCGCTGCCACAGCCACCCCCAACGTTGGGGATGACTTTACGGCTGACGACTTCAGTGCCGCCGCCGTCCTGCTGGCCAAGGTGAAGACGCCGGGACCGCTCACCGAGGGCGAGGTGCAGCAGCTGCTGCAGGTGAGCGGCAACGACGGCGGCGCCGATACCGTTTCGCCACGCAAGCTTGAGCTCTGGCGCAGCGACAGGCTCCGCTGCGTGTCTCTCACGTCATGGGACGCGACCGCGCCGCCCGCGGGGTTCGCCAAGCTGACGGCGCTGCGCGTGGTGTCGGTCGCCACGGACGCGGTGCGCGCGCTGCCGCGCGACATGTTCGCCTACACGCCTGCGCTGCGCACGGTGGCGTTCCACGGCTGCGGCGCGCTGGCGGCGCTGCCGCCGTCGCTGTGCGCCCTCGAGGGGCTGACGGCGCTCGAGGTGTGCGGCTGCGCGGCGCTGCAGGGCCTGCCGCAGCGCCTGGGCGAGCTGCGCGCGCTGCGCACGCTGGACCTGTGGGGCAGCGGCATGCTGACGGCGCTGCCGCGCTCCGCGTCTGCCCTCGACCTGCGCCGGCTGTGCCTCAGGGGCTGCGACAAGGGGTTCCAGATGGCGCTCAAGGACCTCCTGGAGCCATGGGACGATGGGGCCGTTGCTGCCGCAGCGGCAGACGCGGGCGATGCGCGGCGCCCTTACAGGGTCAAGACGGCGCTCGACGCGGTGTACGACGAGTGGACACCCGAACAGAGGGCGGCGGTGCTCGCGGCGTGCGTGTTTGACATCACGGCGGCGGATGTTGCGATGCTCACGCAGCCGGTGGCGGCAGCGGCGGTGCCCATAGCGGTGAATTAAAATGAGGCGCGAGCAGCACGGTTGCAAAGTTTGATGCAGAAGTTGATGGCGGTACTCAGAGGTCACACCGTGGCAGAGAAGAACGAAGTAGCTCAGCAGTGGCGGCAGCTGCTTGGGGAGAATGCAATGCGCAGTTTAGCGGCAGACTGACCTAGGGTAATACTATGTGAGGTTACAGTTACTGGTAGGCAACTGCAGAAAAGTTGAGTTGTGGCGCCACTTGCGCAGCGCTGAGCTAACTTGCAGCACAGCAGCGATGCTAACATGCCGCCAGGGGTCGTGTAGTTTCCAATGCACTCATGAGAACTCAGATGCTCTGTGAGGTGTTATGGTTCTCAAACTTCAGTCATAAGGCTTACCAATGGACTCATTGGCATGAAATTGCAATAGGGCATAGTTAGGTAGGCACAGCCCTTCTTGGCAGACCGGCTGCACAGCGGACCATGATGCAGAAGGCAGTGCTGCAGTTGTGGTGGTGATATTGCCTGCACACCTTGCATCAATTGGAGCACCGCTCTGACCCACTTCTTGAATGTATAAGATGCGACCCAACCTGCTGGTGATATCAATTGTCGTCTGGCATTTGTCTGCTGCATGTGCAGTGCATGTTCATGTGATTGGCTGCTTGCCACCATTGCACAGTTGCATCAAACATGGCATTGTGCTCTTTTTATGTATGATCTGCACTTGAGTTGTGCCAAAGCAGTGACAGTAACTCCAAAGTACAAACATTCATGATCACGCTGACAAACACGTTTGCAGGGTGAAGAGGTCACAGCTATTGCACACATAAGCACACCATGACAACCTGCCTGGCCGTCACATGAGAGCAAGCCCATTGTCATTCATTGTCATTTTCACTGCCACTAGAATATGCTACCAGTCCCAGGGCACCCCCCTCTTCTACATCCGGTGTGGACATCGGTGGCGCAACAGCAAGAGGCGGCGCAGCAGCAACTGCAAGGGGTGCAGCATCAACCTCCTTGGAGGCCTCTTTATGTTTCTTCTTCTTGCTGTGCTTTTCGCCAGACTTCTTAGAGTCCTGTCCCTTGCTGCTGCTGCTGCTGCCGCCATCTGAGCTCTTCCGTTTGAGCTTCACTTTAACCTGCAGAAAAAGCAATTGGTAACAGTCAGCAGCAGCTATCAAAAAAATTCAAAACAACCCTGCGTGTCTACTTGCTGTAACAGCACGACGAGATTGCGAGCAGTGGTTACCAGTAATGCGAATCGTAGACCCTCACAAACTAGACTGCAGCAAACAAGTGCTGCAGGCTTGGAAGAACTGTCCCACAGCACTCATGCTCAACCAGCGCTCACAACATAAGCATGCTGGATGCATTGATCATACAATTACTATGCAAGTGCTTCACACACGCCAGCAAGCAAAACCGGCCACACTTACGATTGTCGTCAGCTGATCTGGAGCAGCAGCGGATGCATCCGGTCGTGCTGTTGCCACCGCCAGGCGCGGCTTGGGCAGGCTTGTGGTGCTGGATGCCATGCGGTACTGCGCCATCTCCTCTGCCTAAATCGAGCGGGTACGCCAGAACAGTATATTACATACCGAACACGTGAGACCTTTCCAATACTGAACACCCATGCCTCGAACGCTAAAAGCTTGCACACAAAGTCATTTTGACTGGTGGATACGGTGGTACTGTTTGACTCGTGGCCAATTGCTGCAGCAGCGGCGACCACAGTTATTGGTGGAAGGCACTTGCGGCTAACCATCCCTTGTCACTAGAGCTCTACGATCTTTTGATTCGTTTTCATTACAGTACAGTACTTCATAATAGTACAGCACAGGAGAAAACAAGGCGACACACCTACAACATGGCATTTCCACAGGCACAAGTGGAATATAATAAAAGTACAGCACAGGATGTTGCATGTCGTGGCGAAGCGCTCAGCACAAGGAGCACGAATGTGCAGGCCAGAGAGTGGTTGCTCTGTTGAGTTGAGATATCATTGAGCGCTGCTTCTGAACTTTGCAATCGTATCTAGAATGGGCGTGCGTCATGTGTTGAGGTCGAGGAGGGCCGCATCTGTTGCAACATGCGCTGGCAATGCTGCAAAACTGCATTCACCGCTGATGGGGACAGTCTTATGACAGTTGAAAGGCGGTGCACTGATCTGCCAGCTCAGATGTCACATGTTACAGGGCGTCCATGTCACAAAATGTCCTGGGCCAAAGCCAGCATTTCTTACACGAGCATGGACAGCAGCAGGTGTTGCGTATGCATTCGTGTTGAAAGCACAGGTCTGATGCTGCAGTTTTGCAACACAGCAAGCAGGGCATGCAAGTGCAAGTTTAACGGTCGAAGGCAGTGGTTGCTTCCACACCTCAAGTTAACCTCACAACTAAAATGCCCCAGAAACCGTGAGACAGAGTTTGTTCTTCAAGCCAACACAAAATTTAGCTTTGTGTTACAGGATACGGTTTTGAATGAACACAGGCACACACTGAATACAGGTGATGTAAGCATGCACTCAATGCGCACTCAACGGAGAGGATATGTTCTCAACCTGTGTTGCTTTCCAGCAAGACCAGAGGACGGCGTCACAGTAATCTACCCACTGCAAGGAAGGGCGTGCGTTCAACAACAACAACCACCAGGCTACACAACCTCGTCATGCTGTTGCTGACTTTGCAATGCCAGCATGCATTGCGCATCGACAGACAGTGAACTGCATGTTGACACTTACTGGACAGTTGGCAAGTACGTGCTGTCGTTCTTGCTTGTACAGGAAAGTATAACAGCTCTGACGACAAGATATAGCTGCATCTAGGAGGGGCTGACAACCAATTGCCCTACGTGGGATCTGCTGATTTTACCCCGCAACGTCAGGATACAGAACTCACCTCCTCTTTCCGTTTCTCCATGCGCTTCTGCTTTTCCACTCTCATGACGTTTTCCATGTAGATGCTGTCGCTGATGTCGTATCCGGCTTCAGGCGGTGGCATGGATCCAATGCCCACCATAGACAGCTCCTCGGGCACGCCATGATTGGTGCTCCCCTTCATGACTTTCATGGAAACCCTCTCCAGATCCTTGTTGCGACTCCCCAGCATGATCTCGGTGGCATCGCCGCTGATCATGGCTGCAACAGCAAGCGCCTGGTCAGATCAGCGTATAGCCGTGAATGCAGTAGTCCACGCTGCCTGCCCTTCGTCCAGCGGCACCTGCCTGTCGACTCCAGGAGGCCTGTGGCTCACTGAACAAACTACCTGCACGCAGCGCGCTGGTTTCAAGCAACTTCAACGAAAAGTTGCACTTCGCACTTGAAGGTCGAGTGCGCATGACATATGTGCTGCACGGGGGACACCTTGTGACAGATGCGACGCCGAGGGCATTGGCTGCAGCAGCCATGTCTGAGCATGTATGCGGTGTGCCACTGCATACTGATGCTGTCCCGCGCCGTAGCAGCTGACCTGAGGTCTATGCTTTCAGGTACTGAGCCTTGCATGTCGTCACCATGCGGTCAGAGTGCAGACGTTGCAGTCGTTGAGCACCCCTCACCTCCTGCCGCTGCTTCACCTACGCAGGCAAAGTGCTCGTGGAGACGGCTTTGGGGACTGTGGTCGGCACAAACGATGGCAGTACTCAGTCGTTCCTTGGAATACCCTACGCGCTGCCACCTGTGGGCGATGGAAGGTGAGCATCGACGATGAAAATGCCCAAAACTGTCAATATTTTCTTTGGTCTTATGCTTGCGGGCAACGAATGTACACAATGGTCATTGCCGCGCCATCAATGCGGTACTTCAACTTGTCATGTTGGACTGCTGTATTTACATCGCATCATGAATGTGACATAATCTGCGCGTGTACTGTTTGTCTCACTCGGCCCTCACAGGTGGCGATCGCCTGAGCCTGTAGAGCCATGGGCACACAAGCTGGAAGCCTTCGAGTTCGGGGCCGAGTGCATGCAGAGCACCTCCGTGAGCGATGGCAAGTAAAGTACTGTGTCAATAATGCCATTTGTAAGACCTGGTCCATACATGTACTTCTATTGAGAAATTGATGCCACTGACGAAGTGACTTTGTTTCTTCGCCACTTCTACAGCGCCACCGGACCGAATGGGTGAAGACTGCTTGTATCTCAATGTTTGGGCGCCTGCTGATGCCAAGAGGGGGAGCCACTACCCGGTCATGGTGTGGATATTTGGCGGGGGTTTTCAACAGGGAGCGAGCAGTCATGCCATCTACCATGGCAACATGCTGGCGAAGCGGGATGTGGTGGTGGTCAGCTTAAATTACAGGTGATGTAACATGCCATTTGCTTTGACAGTGTCGTTGACTGAACATACTGAGGCTGAACATACTTATGGCCAGGCAACAGCGCATCCGTCGGCGCCATTTGTTCTCATTGGGGGTTTTCTGCTTGAGCATAAGCAGCTGCCGCGTATGCGTCCAGAATGGTAAGGTTGATGCATGCAACACCAACCAATATCCCATGTCAGTCAGATATGCCTGTTGCTTCCCAGCTGACACACGTGCTGCTGCTTAAATGTCTTCAGGGTAGGGGCACTGGGCTTCATGGTCTCTGTGCACGATGGCCTCTGGGGGAACTACGGACTGCAAGATCAGCGGCTGGCGCTGCAGTGGGTGCATGACCATATTGAGGTGAGCGGAGAGCGATTCCACAGGCTTGTTCTGTGTTTTTCGTTGCACAACTGAGATCATGCAACACGTGGCCGGAGCTGAGTGTGCGCACAGCGAGTTCGAGTGCTGCACAATCAGCGCAGGTGACATGCTGGCCATTGGGTAGAGACTTGAAGCACAAGCTTCCCCCTCAGGCGACATAGGTTTCCCAAAGTTCAATTTTTGCGCTGCTTGGTGAATTGGTAACCCGGCGTTGTACCGCTGCGGTGACGTCTGTGTTGTTTTCTGACTGCAGGAGAAGCACCAGCATGGCCGAATGCTGCAGGCACGCCATGGTTGACGTGACATGACCATCTGTCTGCGCTGCTCACCCTTACCTTTGCTGTGGTGACTGTGATGTGTAATTTCCCTGCCATATTACCTGCCATACCCCTCTCGTACCACTGGGCACTGCCTGCATTGTCAGCCCATGTGCTTCTAACTGGTTGCAAACCCTACTCTAAATCTTAACTCCCCGTGTTGCAGAACTTTGGAGGCGACCCTGACTGCGTTACGCTGTTTGGGGAGTCAGCGGGGGCCATGAGTGCGGGACTGCACATGCACATGGACGGAGCAGGGACTCTGTTCCATGGGGTCATCATGCAGAGCAACCCGCTGGGGTACAAGTTCCGCAGCATCACCATTGCAAACTTCATGGGGCAGGCGGTCAAAAGAGGTGACTCCCCATGTTGAACTCTTGTGGTCACACTCGAGTTATATGCACCTAGCCCTGTCATGGTGTACGACTATGGTTTGTCCATGGAGGATGTCAACGCGGCCAACATTTGTACCTACGGAAAAAAGCATACCATGCTTTTCAGCGCAACCGCATGTCCAATCAGGCATGCCCATGCGCAAGCTGCTGGTGGAAGATGCTGAGCATTGTGGATGGCGCGTGAAGCTGTCGCATATGAGTATGATATGACTTGAGCGACTTCGGCGTTTGTGCACTTCATCCTTGTACGGTACTGCTGCGAGCTGCTGCGCTTGCAAACGAAGGCATCATCAAATCAAACTGCTCCGTCTCAGCCTACATATGATGGTCATGTCGCTGGTACCCACACCTACTGCATCACCCTGCCACTGCCGCTGAGCCACGAACAGCCCAACCAAGCGCGCTGAAACTGCGTGTTTATTGCAGGGCTGGACTGCATCGACCTGCAGTGTATGCGCAACGAGCCGGCGTCAGAGATCATGCACCAGCAGGAGATGCTGCTAGGTGTGCCCCGCTCTGTTGGGGACTTCTTCACATGGGGGCCAGTCATGACAGACTCTGTAAGCGGCCAATGTTGACATGCGCGATCATGAAACTGCCGCGCTTGAGTAGCTTGAGTAGGTGTGCTGCGTTGGTGACCAAGCGTTGAGTGGTACTGCAGCGTTGAGTGGTGCTGCAGCGGGTCGCTTTGAATGTCTCAGACTGGCGCAATGCCGCCCGCAGCTTGTGAAGACAACCAGCCGCCTTTGTTTTGGGCCATTTATTTTGGTTGGTGGTGGCTCTGCGTACATGTGTTGGGTCATTCCCTCCGCTGACATCCATTTGCAGCTAGAGACTTGTCAAGGGCCGCTTCAGGACATGGCCCCGCGAACCTGGGTGGGTGTACCCGTCTGCAGCAGTGCTCATTCCATACCTCTACGTCATACATCCATACATGGCAGGCATTGGCTGGCACCTCTCATGATCAGTATAATGCATTGGGCTTCCACCACCGATGTTGCATCACCACTGAGAGCCGATGCTCTTGACTTCAGGCTGACACCCTGAGACTCTGCAAGCTCAAGTATGTGCTGGAGAGGTAGCTCGTTCCAACGGACAATCCATGCATGGTGCGACCATCACTGCCGTTGACGATGCATTGCCTCAACCTTTCCTCACAACATCACTGAGTGCTGAACGCCCGTCGGCAGCTCGCATTTCACCTCTTGCCTTTCCCAGTCACTTCAACTTCAACACCAATGCGCCTTGTCGGCAGACGCGCTGACCTCAAAGCTTGAATTTGACGGATGTATCATTTGCAGATACACCGCAACTTGCTGCGGCGCTACTCGAGGACAGTTCAGGGCGCAGTTCCACTGATGAACGTCACGCAGCCGCTCACCATGTGGGGCGCTGCCACAGGCGGCACCATGGCAGAGGTGCCCGTTCTCATGGGCGCCAACTCACACGAGGGGCAGGTGAGTTCGGCGACCATTCACTGGGAATGTGCACCTTCTGCTCTCTACACTCTAGTCATTGAAGCTCTGCGTCGAGTGATTCGCCCATCTGGCTGGATTACACTGCTTGGGCGTCGACATGTTTGCCGCATGAAAGCTTGATGTGTGAGTTTACACAAGACATGAAGCTGTTTTTCACTTGAAGTATACTTGTTCAAGGCATGTCCTCTGCTTCATGTCCTGTATGATGCAGCCGTGTACTTGCTTGCTTTGCCATTACACTGTGGTTCACTCTTGTGATCGACATGCTGTGGCCCTGTTTCAAATTATAGCATATAGAGATTGACAGCAGGCGTGACTGACAGTGCGTATGCGTGCCCCGTTTGCAGATGTTTGTTTACGCAGCCTTCCCCGTCAACATGCCCAAGTACGTGTACTGGGGCTTTGTGCTGGCGCTCTTCAAGGACAGTGCACCTAAGGTGCTGCAGCAGGTATGTTCAGGGCCTCTGTGTGTGTGCGCATCAGCACCATTGTTTGGGTTGTATCAGCGCCATGGTTTGTGCTGTTTTGCTGCTGGAGTTCCTGTGTTGACTGCAGTGGCACTCTGCTGAGTATCACAACCTCGTTAATCATATGCAGAGACGTACACCACCGTTGGTGACATACTTGCCCTGCTTACAGCGCTGTCAGATCGCCTTCCAGGAGCTGTGCCTGATCATCTAGGTTTCATCCATGTGCAAACAGCTGCTGCGCAAGGGCTTGATGACTTGCAGCTTTCATGCAATGCGCCGTGTGTGAGCATGCACTCTTGCGGCCGGCCTATCCCCCACCATGATGTCAGCAAACCTTGCAGCGGCTGATTCAGCGCTTACTGTGCTTGTCCTGTGCTGCTACCACTGCTCACCCATGGCGCAGTACGGCGAGATGGCGCGTCAGTACAGGGGCTCTGGTGACTACCGCCCGGTCATGTCGCAGATCATACACGACTACCTCTTCCGCTGCCCGCTGAGGCGCACCGCGCACCTGCTACAGGTATGTATGTATAGGTTAATATACTTCAAGCTGCAGCAGAATGCAGTACTGGTGCGAGTGTCACCTCTGCTGCGCGCAGTCACAGAGTTGAAGTCACTTGTTAAGCATCTATGTTTCATCAGTAGTTGCTGAAACCTCATGCACAGCATCTGTGTGACGTCAGGCCAAAGCTCGATGAGTCTTCCTTTGTGACGTGCTTGCTGCTCTCGAGTGGTGTTGGTGCGTTCCCCAGCATTGCACTGTCTGCATGCAGATTCACCGCGAATTGCTTCTGAGGGGATGGCCTGTGTATATGAGAGCAGGCCTCTCGAATGAATACCTGGCGATTTGCGCAACTGACTTGCCATTCATACCCCTTGTTACTGGTGCCTTTCGCAGGACCGCCGAGATCGTTCTGAGAACCCAGCCGGCACGCCGCCGGTGTTTGTGTACGAGTTCTCCCACCCTACCACTGTACCGGGGTTTGCCGCATGCAATGGTCTTGCGTGCCACACCGCTGAGCTACCATATGTATTTGAGCAATTGGAGGTGAGCCTGAGAGTAGGTATGCTCGCCAAGTTCTGAACCTCATCATTGAAGTGACCATGGTGGCATTGTGGCAATGCTTCATAGACAATGACCCACGAAGTGATCCATCGCAGCCATCTCGGATAAGCTCAATGTTGATCTATGTACTTCTAGTTCAATGAGGCTGCTGATGCTCACAATGATGCAGCATGTGACCCTGCCGCCTTCTGCACTGTAGTGTTGTGTGCATGAACGGTCAGACCTGGAAGCGGATACTTAGACTCTGAGACTGTGCACATGCAGCAGTCCCACTCAGTGTGCTGATGCGACACTTGTGATGCGGAGGAGAACAGTCGAACCGCCGTAGGCCGCCCACAGGCGTCAATACCCGGGCAGCAGCACAGAGAAAAACGAACAGTACTGCAGGTAGTGGTCACTAGTGAACCGTAGAGGGGGCGAGCGAATGTCACTGCCAGTCCCAACGAGTAGTCGCAAGTACGCCATCACGACTGATGGGTGATGCTACTGATTTGTGTACACAAGAATGTGACAGAGCAATACTTCAGTTGTACATGCAGCACACGTAGCAGACTACAGTGCTGGTGACTGACAAGCTTTGGCTGTTGTTTGCTTGACGATTGCAGGAGATCCGCTCCTCCTACAGCTACGCCTCATTCCTTGCAAGAAATGGTACCGAGGAAGCAAAAAACGGGGGCTTTCAGTTTCCTGGCCAAGTAGATGCGGACACCAAAGTCAGCCGAATCATGGCTGCATATTGGACCCAGTTTGCCAAGGTGATCGCCACAATGCCTATGCTTTTGACATGGCACTTGTGTTGGTGCTGAGCTCATGTGGCATGGATGAAGCAGCCCCATGACAGGGGAGGACAGCGACATGAATGGTGCTTGATACAACGGTTGATCTGTGACCTGCAGAACAGGCTAATGAAGGACACAATCAGCTTACAGTGCAGATTGTCGAGGCTGCAAGCGTGTTTTGGTAGCAGAGAGTGTCTTGTACACATACTTCAAAATTCAGTTTATATGGTGCGATTGCAGGCTTCAGCATCGTGGCTCCTCTACTTGCACACACACACGCCTGTGCCTGATTGCTGATTGCAGCGTCGAAGCCTGTTTTCATGACAAGCGCCCCTGGCCGACTTAGCGGTCTATGGCGACTCTTTTGCGCTCATCAACATGCCAGACGCTCTTTTTATTCCAATCAGACCAAGACTCATCATCATACGCTCGTTTCGTCACCGCGCGCCCCATTGCCGCTACACAGACGGGCGACCCGAACCAACCACGCAGCGCCAACTGGCCCGAATGGCGGGGGCGGCGGCGCTGGCCGTCCCCTGCATCGGGCACGGGAGCAGACACGTGTGCACCAGAAGATGCGGCCGCCGGCACATGTCCAGAAACACCACAAGTGTGGCCAGAGGCAGGAGCGGAGCCCGCTCAGCCAGGCACGTGGCTTTCAGATTGCTTGATCGCACACGTGTGTTGGTGATGATATATCTGTGCCTCGCACTCCCACGAGACCCTATGTCAACCGCGTTCCCAATGAAAACGAATCAAAAGATCGTAGAGCTCTAGGTGACAAGGCGTGGTTACCCGCAAAAGCCTACCACCAATAACCGTGGTCGCCGCTTCAACATTTGCTCGCACTGGGCGACCTTAGACCCCACAACCCGCTCAAAGTGCACCTGTGCGCCGCATCGAGCTGCTGGTCACCGCCACTTGGTGGGTTGCCATGACAGCTGCGGTCAAGATCGCTGTGACGCGGGCGACTGCACACTGCCATGCAATGCGTCTGTACAGGGTGAGATCACTGACCCGCGTGACAGCAGCGAACTGTCGCGCGTCACGGCTGTGAACTGCCACGCGTCGCGGCGGTGACCTGCCGCGTTAGTATGCATCACTGTTTCACGTTACAAAGATCTTGGTCCCCGCATTTTGCACGGTACCTCATCGGATGGCAGTCTGCTGAACTGCAGCTCGTTGGGGTGACAGGCGCATTTTGTGCGAGTTGCGCGGTCTGGGGCCGCCTGCAAGGGCCAATGACAGGAATCGACAGGCGGCATATGCGCAATGTGCCTCTTGGCATGTCATTGCCATGTGCTGCCCGGCTCTGTAAAGGATGCTGGTGCCTTCTTGTTGCAGGCGTTGGCTTGCTTTGTGAGCGTTGCTCCGCGTCCATGCACTGAAGTTGCTGTGCACACATTGGCGCCTCATGCAGCATCTATCGCTGCTTGATGCATCGAGGACATTAGCGCTCAGCGCTTACTCGAGCACATTGACATCATGCTAGGTGAGCTCTGTGTTGCAGCAACACCGGAAAATGGCATGGTGTGCCTGACCCTAACCCTAACATCATAGCACCCTGTTCTCCTGTTGTGGCACTGTCACAGGACTCCTGGACATCAGCGAATCGCCCACAGTCCACACAGCTGTGCGCGACTGCATCTGTCAGTTCTGGGATGAGCTGCAGTGGCGCTATTAGTACTAGCAACAGTCCATACGCAGGATGTAGGCTATAGCGTTGTGCACAGGGCTCAGCAGCAGTGTCAGCCCTGGTGTCACTGGCATGTATCATGCTATATAAGTACATGGCACAGAGAGTATAGCCGCAGGCTGCTACAGGTTGAGGAATTATGTTAGCGCTTGTCTAGCCACCACGTAATACACACAGTCTCAGCATGCCATCTTTGCATGCACTCCTTCAATTCGCTGGGACAAAGACAAATGTGCAGAGTCCAGTGGTTGTCTGCCTTTTGCCAATGCATGACAAGTGATGATGCAATGGTGGCTAAGAGCGTGTACGCTAGCGTCATTGACACTCGTGCCATCAGCACAGCAGCGGCCGCCCAGCAGATGGCGAACAAGAACAACTGCAGGCACGCATGTGATGACATGCCTGCGCAATTCTGAGTACATGTACTGCCGTTGCACCACAGTGTGTCAAGTTGAACGCACGAGAGAGCACATGACCTGGGTGTGTTGCCAGATGCTATGACGCTGGACCGGTCACGCGCACGTTCAAATTACATGTACGCTCAATTGCTACCTCTAGGCGCTTGCTCTCTCCACATGTACTGTACGTATGCACATGCCCGCACTGCGGGGGGGGGCGCCATCTATATCATCATCAGCGGAAGAACATGACCACGACTGTTACATTGTCCATAGTGCCCCTCCTGATGGCCTCCTGCGCGAGGTAGCGCGCCATCTTCTTCTTGCGGCTCATCATGGCGGCGCGAATCATGCCGCGGTCGTCTGCGTAGCTGCGCGCATTTCGCAGGCGGGCAGCATGATACCACTTGTGAGTCCATGTGATGTGCTTGCGCATGAGTGATCATTGGTCAAAGATCGAGCCAGGGAAGCGAAATGTTGCTGGGAGAAGACGAAGTCCTATCTTTCAACCTCCAAGAGCACAGTACTTTCAACCGAAACCATTGCAGTGTTGAAACTGAGCTCACTGCTGAGGCACTGCTACAAAAGGGCATCCATCAGGCTCACACACAGGACAGATGATGGTTTGCGAGGTACAAGTGCTGCACACCAAGCGGGCTAATGCTTCAGTCAGACAGATCAACACACGTCCTACGTCAAATGTGTGCTGTCAGATGGGCTCAATGTAGATCCCTGTCATGTCCTGCGGGACTGAGCGGAGAAAATCAAACTTGAAGTTGCTGCAAAGCAAGGTGACCACTGTACACTTGCTCCTGTCGGATGGCGTGCAGTATGTAGTGCGCGATTCGCCAACACTCACCGTTGTGTCCAGTCACTGAGTTTCATATCCACAGGTCTGTCGCTAGCAAGAGGAAACTCCCCGCGGCTCTCGCCTTCGCGCAGCGCACCCATAGCACCGCCCATCACAGCCTGCAGCAGGACAGCGAGGTTGAAGGAAGTCATGGTTTTGTTATGCATTGCATACTGGTGTCGCGTTGTTCAAAGTCAAGATCAGTGCTGCCTCATTGGTGGTGCTGGTGCTGGCGTCACACGGCAGCATATTCAAAACGTTGGGGGACCATGATTGACAGAGCAGGTACTAGTTGCCTGCTGACCTCAACGGCCATTGAATAAATGAGTTGGGTTGCTTGCCCGTGACTTGATGCACTCGCGCCTCGACTACAACAAGTGGACGAACGCAGAAGCGACCAGGCATCATGACGGTGACGCATTTGTTGAACTTCGCAATTCAACACTTGAAGTTCAACAAGACGCGCCCACGTACCTGCACGTACTGGACCACCTCATCGCTGGTCATCACGTCCCACAGCCCATCAGTGGCGATGATGATGAACTGGTCACCCTCGTGGTCCATGGGCATGGATCGAATCTCGCACTCGCCAGACACAAACGGACGCTCCGAGCTGTCGCCGATTGCGCGCGCCACTGCCAGGTTGCCGTTAATTCTGGTTGCGACGTGGATCAAGCACATAAGAGCAAGCAGAGCGGCGTTGCTAGAGTTATGATGAATGGAGGTAGTTTGGGTTATCCCTACACTGTGCCACAGGCATGCAATGCGGAGGTTCAGGCCATATGCACGTGGGGTGTGACCTCCTGCCTGCAGCAGCACAAGCATGGACCAGCAGTTGCGCCAGCAACAGCAGTAGCATGGGTCTGTGCAGCTTGTGAGGCAACTGCCACTGGCACAGCAAGCGCGTAACAGTATCCATACTTCTTCTTTAAGTATGACGTTCAACACCGACTGCATGAGAAGTGTGCAACTGATGATCACTGATGACCAGTGTGACGTGGCAACCTGTGGATGCAACGTTGCGCACCTGTATACACCTGTCCCCTCGATGGGTCTCCCTTCTGGGTCAATAAATCCAAACCTGCAATAAGCGATCACAAGAGCACAAGGAGATTACATTGAACAGCTGCCTAGCGAATGCACAGCGAGACCTGTGTATGCAATCACGGTATGGCAAGGTTACATGTCATGTTCCTCTAGATGACAATGGACAGACGCATTGTGACAGCAGCTACCTCGAAGACACCTGGAAGTTGCACACAGGCGTATATTATGACCGGGCCTTCAACTGGTGCATTGAAGCAGGCCCATGCCATTGCAGTCATACTCTCTCTACCACGTGTTACATCATGTCATTGCTTCGCTGCTTCGCATCGCCTGTTTGACTACCAACCACACATGCATGTACACCATCTTCATGTTCGGTCCACGTACCAGCGCACATTTCCCCCCAGTGCCTCAATCCTGTCCAGCTCCGCAGTGGCATTCGGCTTATGATCCTGCTCTCATCAACAGCATGTGAAGTACAAGCACGGTGAGAAGTCAAAATTTTGAAGAAGTATATGTGCAACGGCAGCAGCTTCAGGGGTTCAGTGCAGAATGAGCAATTGCACAGCAGTGTTGCAATTGGTTCATGGTCGCTGCACGCAGAGAACATTTGCATGCCTGTGGTCAGCGCGAGCTACTTGCGTCACAGGTTGTTGCTCCAATCGTAGCAGCAAGCAGTGGTCTGGCAGGGCGCGTGCTCACCTTTGTGATCTCCACTGCCTTGCCGCGCCGGCACAGCACCGCACGGCTGTCGCCGACGTTTGCGGTTATGATGCTGCAGTTGCCATTGCCGCCAGCCACCGTTGGGTGTATGACCACCGCCACAGCAGTGCTCCCCTGGTAGCTCCAGTGTCTAACCTTCAGCACTTCATCGTCTACCGTTTTGAAAGCAGCCTGCATTGTGCGCGAGAACAATATGAGGTTACAGTCCACACAGCTGATACCATGGTCGTCATGGCGGCCTTTAAGAGCAGCAGCATATGACATGGTCATGTCACCAGTCCGCCGAGATCTCAGCAGTGAACCTGTGGTGTGACGAAACTGCCATGTCAGCATAAAAAGTGCAACCGCTGTAGTGAGTGTGGGCGGTGATTACTTCCAGATATGATCCTTCAACACACACTGTGCGACATGTTTTTGAAAGCGTACAACACAAAACTGTAGCGAGCAGTCAACTCATGAATTTCGCGAATTCAGTCAATAGAATGCGTTGCAGCAGCAGCAAACTATGCCAGGCTCTGAAATCTGCGGCAACGCACATAAACCCATTGGTTTGCATATGACCAAAGTGTAAACTGCCCAACCGTTCTGACCTTGAGCGCCTGTATGATATGCTCCTCCCCGCACTCCTGCTCCTCCAGGGGAAGGTTGGCCTTGACCTGGGTGTACAGGTTCTGGCGCAGATACTTACTTACAGATGCGCCTCCATGGCCATCATAGACAGCCGCAAATCTGCCATCCGCGCTAAGGAAGTAGTCGTCTTCCATGTAGCTGCGGTGACCTTTGCTGGCCTGCACCGATGTAAACAGCGGGGCAGGGGCGGGCACATCGCGCGCCTGCTCCTTGGTGTCCGTGCTTTCGGCGCGCACAGCCGCCGGCGGCTTGCGCACGCCACTATCAGCCAGAGCAGGGCTCCCTCCCGCGCAGTACACCCCCGCGATCGCCGCTGCAGTAGATATCACGCCTCTCCAATACATGCGGCGCTGCTGACAGTCGAACGAGGTGACCGCCACCCGCAATGCAACTCTGGACTCAGGAGGAGAGGCTCCTGTTGTCGGGCCAGACTTGCGCCAGTGGGCACTACACAGGCAGCGATGCCCTGAGTTGAGTGCAGCACATCTTGCAGTTGCAATTGCCTGAGGCTGCTGTACTTGTCCTCGCAGTACCGTCCGCCTGCCAATGCGCGAGACGCGCAGCAGCATCGCCGCTGGCCTGACGCGGTGGCGGAACCTCTCCGCACTCGCGCACACACCCTCTCTTTCTCTCACGCTCGCGAGGAACTTCAAGCCTTGGTCAAAAAAACAACCCTACTCTTAGGGTATGAAAAAAAAGACTTGTGCGCTAAGGCTTGAGTTCTCAGGCAAAGGGCGCACCTCGTGGGTTGCTCGAGCGAGCCTGCAGGTCAGCAGTGCAGGCCGCGCAGGCTGAACGATCTCAGGATGGGAACGGTGCAGTGAGAGCCCACCGCCTCTTGCGCCCAGGCCGCTCCTCGAGCAGTTTGGAGTTGGAGGCAGCCTCTAGAGCAGGCAAGCCATCGACCTAGGCAAGTGCTTTGCTCTGCACGTGACTGATTTCTACCAGGCCAGAGCTCTAGCAACCGCTGCAGCCTCTGATAGCTCTGATTCGTAACTGCACTCGCTCTGCAGGTGCGTAGTCGTATATGGTGCAGCCTCGTGAGACGGGACCCGAGTACAGCATGGCGAACGCGGTGCGGGAGCTGCCTCTGCTGAAGGACGTGAATCCCCAGAAGCGGGAGGCCCTGTTTCAACAAAAGCTGCAGCTCTGTAGCGTTGTTTTCCACTTCGACGACCCAGCCAGCGACCAACGAGGGAAGGATTTGAAGCGCCAGACTTTGATGGAGCTGCTGGACTTTGTTAATACGCAGGCAGGCGAGAAAATGTTCACAGAGGCCATGTACCCGGACATCATGGGCATGGTTACTGCAAGGTGAGTGTTGGTGCCGACTGCGCAGTGCTCAGCGACCCACTAGAGCACTTTGACAGTTGCCTCAGGGTTGGTATACCTCTGACACCTTGAGGTATGTTGTTGTCTGTGTGATGCAATCATCGGCGCCGTTTGTTCCGTTGAACAGCACCTGATTAGATTTGCTCTATCGTCACGGGTGTTTCTATGTATGCAAGTCAGGCACCGCCGATCAATTGGCTCGTGTGGAGAGGGCATGTGCAGTCAGTGAGGTTGATGCGCGGAGCTGATGGCTTCTCGCAACGTGGTATTACGTGCTCGTACGCTATGCGCGGACAGGGGGCACGTGCTACACGGGCACTTGCAGCTGGCCTCCAGTGCCACGCGTTCAAGCACCATGCGGTGCCTGCAGACCAGTGCATGCTGATGCGCGATCGGCGGCACCTGCAGCAGGTGTGTGCTGATGATGTGGCGATGTCCCCTTGCCCCTTTGCTGCGCGCACAGCGTGTGCCGCGCGTTGCCACCGCACACCGCAGACTTTGATCCGGACGAGGACGAACCAAGGCTCGAGCCCAGCTGGCCCCACCTGCAGCTCGTCTATGAGTTTTTCTTGCGGTTTGTGGTGAGCACGGAGGTCAACGCAAAGGTGGCAAAGAAGCATATCGACCAGGTACGTGTATGCGCCGCGCGCGCGCTTGTCTGTGTGTTTGCGGAGAGCTGGTGTGTGTCTCAGCGGGAGCGCGGGCGGGGATGCAAGGGTTTGGTTGTCAGGGCAGGGGTGGGGGATCACCAGACCGCGCAGACCGTCAGCAGGCAGCACCTGGCTCACTGCATGACTCACATACCCTAACGGTCAAGCTCTGTGCGATGATGGTGTGGGACGGGGTAACTGTCGAGTGCTTGTAGAGGGAGGGAGGTCGGCTTCAAGCCTTTAACTCACCGGCGGTTGGCCTCAAGCTGTATGTGGCTGTGCGATTGGCCTGCGGTGTTTCTCAACACCTTCAGTTTGCACTGTCAGGAAGCAGCCAGGCTTCACCTGCAGATCATGCTCGTCCCCTGCCCTCTATGTTGCTGCGCCTCCCCACTGCAGCGCTTCTGCTACCAGCTGATTGAGCTTTTTGACTCTGAGGACCCGCGCGAGCGGGACTACCTCAAGACCATTTTGCACCGCATCTACGGCAAGTTCATGAACCACCGCAGCTTCATCCGCAAGACGATCGGCAACGTCTTCTACCGCTTCGTATACGAAACCGAGCGCCACAACGGCGTGGGCGAGCTGCTGGAGATCCTGGGCAGCATCATCAACGGCTTTGCGATACCGCTCAAGAAGGAGCACCTCTCCTTCCTGCAGCGCGCGCTCATACCGCTGCACAAGCCCAAAAACGTGCACGTGTACCACCAGCAGCTGAGCTACTGCATCGTGCAGTACGTGGAGAAGGACCCCGACACGGTGGTGCCGGTGCTCAGGGGGCTCATCCGGTTCTGGCCGTGGTCATGCAGCGCTAAACAGGTGGGTCGCACGCGCATGAAGCATGTGTCTGACAACTAGCATCAGTAGGCGGTGCTCGTTGGCGGTGGCCGTATAGACCAGAGAGGCATGGGCAGCAGGGCAGTGGAAGGTTTGGACGGGTCGGGGGCAGCGCACAACATGCATGACCCCTACATGAGCCACCCACTTTTGTCGGGAGTGCCTGTTGTGGGTCCTACAGTGAAGCAATGACGAGATGAGTGAGGAGAATTTGTGCGCACTTCACCTGCAGCGCAGGATAATATCACTGCTGCACTTTCGCTTCGTGCGGCCCCTGTGATCTGTGCGTTTGCAAGCACAGGGTGCTTGTGCCCCTTGCAGATATGCATGTTCTGTGATGGTCATCATTGTCAGGCAGGCAAGGAGGAGGCACGCGTTGTGCGACGGTTGGCGAGCTGTTGAGCTTCAGCTTACGTCTGCGTGAACTTCAAGTGGCTGTGTTGAAGTGGTGCATGTTAGGTATATTGCATTTGTGAAGTTGGCTGTCTGCCTCGCCTGAACTCAATGCAGGTGAATGGTGCACATGTTGTATTGGCACGGGGGTGCCCATGCCACACATATGTCATACACGCGGTAACACAACGAATGCTGCACTTGAGCCCTTGCCTTACTTGGTGTTTTTGGAAGCTCAACTTCTGATTGTTGAGGTTTGGTTTATGCTGGCGTTGGCACATACCTGCTCAACTGTACATGTATCTGCCACGCAAACTGACCTGTGGAGTGTTTGGGCACATTCTCATATGCCTATGGTTCAGGTGCTGTTCTTGAATGAGCTGGAGGATATACTGGAACTGCTGATGGATGAGCAGCTGCAGCAGGTGCAGGGGCCCTTGTTTGCGCTGCTGGCGCAGTGCCTTGGCAGCCAGCACTTTCAGGTAAGCGCCAAGCGTTGCCCTCATGACATGCATGCTTTCGTATACTTTGGTATACTGAAGAAGTCTAAAGCGTTCTGAACCCGCTTTGGTGGCCCGCTGTGGTGGCCCATGTTGCAACTGTGTTGTTGCTTACGCATTGTGTACTCTGGCGGAGACTCATCAGGTTTGATGTACTCATGGTGCAATTTTCACCAGCCAGTGCTGCTCAATGGCGGCACACCACTACATCTCTCTCACAGGCTTGAGTGATGTGCTTCCGTGAGCTGAGCTATGATGCAGTGTGATGGCTCATTCTTCAGGGCATACACACGTACGTACCATGGCTGATCACTAGTGTTTTGGGTGGAAAGTCTAGATGGCCACAGTCCCTTGTGGTGTAGCACCAACAGCGTTGGACTGACGGCATTGACTACGGCCTGATGAGCACACAGGCTTGTATGTAAGCCGGGCTCAGCCGCTATCACGGGCAATGCAGATATACAGTGACGAGTTGCACATACAAGGTGCAACTCAGCGCTGTTAGATAAGTCTGAAGGGGTCGTGTGATATTTGCCAACCTTTTCTCATGGTGAGGATGTAACTTCAACTTCAGTAGAAGTATGATGTAACTTCAAAATCAGTAGAAGTATGACACTGGCCAACCTCGCCATCGCACGCAGTCCTCCTAGTGGAAAGGCGAGCAAATGCAGAAATCGAACATCTAGACTCGCATTCTGTTGGTGACAGTTACTGCAATGATGCAGGAGCAACTTCAACTTCAATCATGCGCGCTTTTACCTTTCAGGTGTTCAACTGCATAGTCTATGCTTACAGGAGCAGAGCAATCAATAGGCCATGGAGTTTCAAGCAGCACCAGATATAAGTGTTGGTGTTGCAGTTGCTCACCAGGCAATGTGCGAGCCTTGTCTGAGCATCATACAACAAGGAGCTTGATCCCTTGGTGCCATTTGAGGTGCTCAGCATTCTCCTACATTTTGTGAGGCTAGACTTCAGATGGCACTGAAGGTGCACTGTCAGCATGGCCGACACAGCCATGTGACGCACAGACCATTGCACGTTGCTTTGCAAGCAGCAAGCCATGCAGATGCACTTGATCCATGTGCTGCCTCAGCACTATGTTGAGCACCACGTGATAGCTTCTGCGGCACACGTACATGCATACATGCCAATGTCACATGAGGCTTCACCGCATCCCAATGCAGGTGGCAGAGCGGACGCTGTTCTTGTGGAACAACGACCACCTGGTGAGCAAGGGCTGCTTCTCACGGGCGCACACCACCACCATCCTCCCGGTCATATACGGGCCCCTCTACCGGCACTCCCTGGGACACTGGAACACAACGGTGGAAGGGCTGGCGCAGAACGTGCTCAAGATGTACATGGAGTTTGATCTGCACCTCTTTGACAGGGTGCTCAGTGAGCATATCAAGGCAGAGGTGCGTGCTGTGTGGGGGGTATGTATGCATGAGAGGCGCACCTTCACCTGGAAGTATGTGTAATGACGTATGAGTGAGTGCGTCTCATGATACATGAAGGTGCTCAGGGTCTGTGCACTCAGATGTTGGCGCAGTGGAGGTGAAGCTTGCTTCATGCCTACTCATTGCACCTTGCGGCATCAATATGAGCATTGCATGATTACCACGCTGGACGCACAAATATATATAGCATAGTCGTATGCATGCTCACTATCATTGTCAAGGAGAATGTGATGCATCCTCATTGATGCAGCATGCGCTGTACTACGCCCTTGCATCACGCCTGGACGGCTTCTTGCAGGTTGTGATTGCTGCGCTTGCATACTGGCATAAAGCAAACAAACATCGCTGTCACAGGCAGCCAGTGTCAAAGACACACAGTAGTTGCTGATGCTTATGTCGGCGGTAGCACAAATGTTGCCGCAAGTTTTGTATCATTTGATGTGCTTCCAAGCGCAGCCTGGACTGTTGTGTTTTTGTAACCGCCAATGCTTGTAACTGCCAAACGCGACTGCACAGGAGGAGCGCAAGGCCAAGGCAGCTGATGCAGAGAAACGGTGGACTGTGCTGGAGGAGCAGGCAGCAACAGCCAGGTCTAAGCGATAATGGGGGGGGGCATGATGCATTGAGGGTACCTGCACTGCACCATGCTATGCTGTCATGGCATCCACATGGATCGTTGGCAATGCACCTCAGCACACAGGCGTTCCCATTTGCTCCCTGCGCAGCTCTGCTAATACAAGTTTATATAGATTGGAGCCCCGCCTGCGCCAGCAAGGCGCATTTTCTAGTATATTGCATGTCGTATCTGTGCCACTGTTTGCTTGTCACTGCAACAAGCAGTGTGCTGTGCTGGTGCGTAAGAGTATGCGTCCTCGCGCAGTCACAGCAACAGTGTCTTTTGTGGTACAAGGTATAAGGCAGCAAATCAGCTGGTGCTGGTGTTGTGATGATGCGCGTAGCTGCTAATGATGCCCGCATTGCTTCATGGGAGGTTGGCTCTGTGTTGTAAATGGGGTATGCGATTGCCTGTTGCCGCTTACAGCACGCTTGACAATACCAACGCAAACGACGCGAGGGACACCCACAATGCTTTTATTTAGGCTGGCTGGCACCTCGCTTAAGTATCCGAGTACCGGTTCTTGTGGCATGTAGTGTTGTCAGGCTCAGACCAGGAATGTGCTGACAGTTGGTCAATTGCCATGCAGCATGCCTCAAGTATACATTCTTCATCTTCTTGATCTGCATGCCAGAACATGTGTTTTGCTGCCCTACAGGCAACGCATTTATATCCACTCGACCAAGTAGGGGTCAGCTGATAATTTCAAACCAGATAGTTCAGCCATTAAACTAACTGTGCATGTAATTGTGTTGCCCTTGCGTTTCCTCTGAGCAAGGGCCCAGGTATCTGCTGCTGCTGCATCACTTGGTGCTGTCATTTCTCAAATTTGCAGTATGTCAAGCGTCAAATGGCATGCAGGTGCTAGCGCAGAGAGTGAAGGTGTTTAATTGTGCATCTCAAGTTTCGGGTTGGACCGCGGTTGATTCATGATTCTTCAAAGTTGTCTTTGCACTCCTGCAGCACATTCTAGGTGTGTGTCAATGATTTGCTCTGACACTTACTTTGCAAAACGTTACGGCACCTAACTAGGGCGGGGGGGGGGGGGGCGGGGGCAAGCCTTTGGTCGCGCAGTGCAAAAGCATAAAGTCATGAGCTCGGTTGTGTTAGAGGGCGGGGGGGGGTCGGCGGTGGTGCGGCAGTGGCAGTGGCGGCAGCGGCGGCGCGGGCGCGAGCATTGTGGTGGTGCTTGCATGTGACAAGTTATTTTCATTTGAAAATAAATGCATGCAAGTGAGTCCAAAGGCCCCGAGGGAAGTCGAATCTTCAATACTCGCCTGTAGCTGATCCAAGTGCTGAGCAGTGGCGGATACGACAGTATGAGGAGCTTGAAAAGCTGGATGCTCGATACGATCTCTGCAAGTCTGTGCACATGCTCAAATGTACAGTGCTCTTGGCGTCTCCATGCGATTTAAATTCCGATGATTTCTGAGCATCATCGAGCATCTGATGCGAAGTCGTGTTTGTGTTTTTCACAGGGCCAAGATGGGCATGATGCGCTAGTGCAAAGCGCCCAGTCTCGTTGCAACCGGGCAAACTTGGTGGCAGGAGCACACAAGCGCGATGCGGGCCATCAGGTGCTCGTGTGGCCTGGGCATCCTGGTGTTGTGCAGCCTGCCTGACGCACATGGATTCGCATTCCGCACACGCCAGGCCCTTCTTGGACCATCGACGGTATGCAGATCTTTGCAACTACCTAGGCAGCCTGCGCAATGGTCAGCGGGTGGGCGGGTGCAGCGTGCAGGTGCAATATCTTGCATGTCGGCCAAGCAGGATGGATTAGGAGCATTTAGGAACAGGGCGCTGGGAGGAGCTTTCGCAGCAGCAGTGCTGGTTGCTAGCAGCTTGGGGATCACCATGCCGGCAGTCGCTGGCGACATGCCCCAGGTGGCCGCGAATGAGGGCAAGGAGATCGGCGTCTGCGTGCTCAACAACTGCAAGAAGGAGCTGGGGGCCTGCCTGTTGAACCCCAAGTGCATCGCCAACCTCGCTTGCATACAGACGTGCGCCGGCAAGGCTGACGAGACGGCCTGTCAGATCAAGTGCGGCGACTATTTCGAGAACGAGACTGTGGCCAAGTTCAACGCCTGCGCCGTCAGCCGAAAGCGGTGCGTGCCGCAGAAGCAGGACGACAACTCCTACCCGGTCCCTCCCCAAGAGGCGCTCGTCAAGTCATTTGACACTAGCATATTCCAAGGCCAGTGGTACATCAGCGCGGGGCTCAACCCCATCTTCGACATTTTTGACTGCCAGGTGCACTATTTTGTTAACCCCTCGCCGGGGCAGATCTACGGCAAGTTGAAGTGGCGCATCAAGGAACCCGATGGCGAGTTTTTCACCAGGGACACTGTCCAGCGCTTCATACAGGACAAGGACAACCCGGCGCTGCTGCTCAATCACGACAATGAGTACCTGCACTACCAGGTATGAGACGAGAGTATGTATGCACAACAGCAATTACTTCTGCAACCTCTGCAAGGTCGCTTGCGTGGCACTAGCATTGTAAGTCTGGGTGTGCACATTGTTCGTGCGGCACACAGTATGTGCGCGTACAGGCACGCTGCTCTCATTTCAATGCAGCACTGTAATGTGCGTCGTGGTAAAGGACATGGTGTACATGGTAATGCCGACATTGATTGCATTTACATGCTACCATTGGGCAAGTTGCTGCTATTTGCACAACATCAGTTCGTAGTGATGTCCACCCTGGATATCTTGACGAGCACAACGTGTCAAGTAGCAACATGTGCTGAATAAGGTGCATGCCAGAGTACAACTCTTACCGGGCACTGCTGTGTGATATATTCCTGGTACACACATATGGTAGTATGGTACCTGGTGACATCAGCCACCGCTGTTGGTGGCCCTACTACATTACGTGTACACTGCCATCACTGTATCGGCTACTTAGACATCTGAGCATGTGATGCAGTCCCTCAATATTAACATCACTTACTCCAGCCATGCTTGCTTTGGCTTCAGACCCACGTGTACATACATGTGCCGCTCATCGATCAAACACCACATGAAGCTGTGCCTTGCGTGGCGCCGTCTGCTGCACTGCACGGCCACCACCTGCGCTGCCTGCTAACCAGTCAGCCACACTCACTGCTCCGCAGGACGACTGGTACATCCTGGATGCAGTGCCGGACAGCCACGTGCTGGTCTACTACAGGGGGCAGAATGACGCGTGGACGGGGTACGGCGGGGCAGTGCTCTACACGCGCGACGCGTCGTACGACAGGGCCCTCGTGCCGCGCCTGGAGGCAGCGTGCAAGAAGGCGAACATTAAGTGGAGCGACTTTCAGGCGACGGACAACTCGTGCAAGCCGCAGACGCGTGACCCCGCGGAGCTGCGCGCTGAGTACAGCAAGAAGCTGCTCGACATGGAGGGGCAGCAGCTGGGGGAGCAGCTCACGGCGCTAAGGGGGTTTGCCGTGGACAGCATACAGGTATGCAAGGCACTTGAGAGTTGGGAGGTGCGTTGGGTATGTAGGTATAGGGTGAGAAGTGAATTCCAGGATTTGTGGGGTTGGAGGTAACATGGGGGGCAAAGTGTAGGGGACAGATTCTGACGTTAAGTTACATGTGGTTTTGAAGCAGATGGGACAGGCGAGCCGCAAAAAGTCTGAGAGAAGCACATCTTCAACTGTGATATGTTGCATGTTGAAGTTGTGTTGCAGAAACATGCACACTGTGCATGCGCGCTGTGCATGCACTCTGCAGCTGACATGTTCAGTATGCAATTGCAGACTGTGTGACCATCATGTTGTAGTGAGGGACTACATATAGCTGAAGTTGTCATTATACTCATAACACTGTGATGACAGGTCATGACACCAGTCAAATTTTACCCAAACCCACAACGTCGTGCCACTGCGACCTTAAGACAACCGCCCATATGAAAGCAGAAAATCACCATGACCAGCAGTACACTTGCTACATGCACATGCGGCCATGAGTGAGCTTTGGCCAGGCTCGCATGTAGCTGTTTCATTCTGTGTGCTCCAGCAAAGGCGGGGACCAGTGCAATCTGACCCACGTTTCACACATATCCACAGAGTTCTCACATCTGAAGGTTGAATTATACATCTTGAAGAATACATTTTTTTTGTGCGTTGTTGCCTTCTCTAATGACTTACTTTGAAAATGACAGCAAGTTACAAAATTTGAGGACGGGCATGCTTACTTGACATTTTACACACAATTGTATGGTACAATTTGACATGGTCAGCACCAGAAACACAGAGACCGGTATCAAATGCTATCAACTCTCAACAACTGACACAGATCATTCACTACTAACGCAGAAAGTTTCTGGTCTGGGCGGGCGCACCGCCAGTGTCACAATGCATGGCAGGGGGCTGCATTAGCCATGTGCAGCTTGCTGCTGCTTTCTGCCCACACCCGGTCCCTCCGATGGCATACATAATGTGTACAGCTACGTACATATAGTACCTCACTTTGCAAGCTTTTCAAGCAGGTTGCCCACGTCACCTTGCCATGACACAATGCTTTCCTGCCTGCACATGGCAACTGACACTTTGTTCGAATGTGGTGCTGCAGAAAGAGGAGAAGGACGCGGGCGCGGCACTCAAGGCACTGGAGGATCTGGCAGAATCGTACCAGAACGAGATTGCCTTTGACGCTCTGGAGCTACAGGACACCCTGGGGCAGGAGTTCAATGAGCTGAAGGCGGGCGCTGAGGCTGAGGCCAAATTCATCAAGGTGATTTGTGTATTTTGCCGTTGTGTGTATGAACATGTTTGCGCGCTCCTGAGGAGCACACAGAAGCGCCGTTCCGTACTCAAACAGTGGTTTTTGTGGGAGACTAAGTTGGTTGCAGGAGGCTGGACAGAATTGCGCGTGTCACGGTGGTTTGAGGCATTGTCATGGTTGTCCCGTCGCATTCATCTCTAGGTGATGATGCAAAGCACAGCGGAAGTTCGCTTTGGCATAAAGCCAGCATGGCCTGGAGATGTGTCCACGCATGCAAAGGACATGGTGTGGCCAAAGCAGACTGGTGTTCTAGCCCCGGACGCAAGCCACTCAGTGTCCGGCTACGTCTTCTATCAAGTGCATGTACTGGTTGCCGCTGCGCTTGATGCATGGAGTGAAAAAGTGGCTCATGGGTCGCGTTGAGTGCATTGCTCAATGCTGTGTACCGTCGTGATCAACCAGCAAGCTCACATCAGCGGCCATGCTTTGCTTCACGCCGCAAGTGACAGATAGCATCTGTCTATGATGGCCTTTTTGGCAACAATGGCTTCTGTCACCGTATGCTTGGCAACTCAGCCTACCGTAGGGCTGCCTTTCAGCGCCTCCGAGCTTTACATGCAGTGGTATGATTGCAGGTAGTGGTGCAGTCCGTTAGCAATCAATTCCTTCCGTGCTAATTTGCAGCATCTTGGCACCCATGTTTGCCTGAATTGTTGCAATGGCAGGAGGAGGTGAAGGAAATTGAAAGGGCCATTAAGGACACGCTGCAGCCTGACGCGTGGAAGCTCAGTGAGGGTGCCACCCTTGAACGCCTGGAGCAGAAGCTTGGTTTGTAAACAACAAGGAGCTGTTGGCACGCGCGACGACTCGATTGGTTGCTTCTGGTGGCGGTGTCATGACTCTGCACTAGCAGTAGTTCTGGGGATTCATCAGCAATGCCGCTGAGGCTCTCTGCTGCTGTGCAGGTGCACGGCACGGGGATTGGGGTTGTTGCGAGTTTACAAACCGCCACCGTTCAAGAAGGCAGCTAGGCTGCGGCGTTGTCTGCTTTGTTAGAGGCAGCTCGTTTCAGGCACAGCACACAGCACTTCACAGCGCAGCACCAGGTTGAAGTTATATTTCATGCATGCCAATTGATGACGACGCTTCACAAACACATATACTTCTACACAGCGTTTCGCAGGTGACTTGGACGTCACGCAATACACCACATTACACGTTCTCATCATCCCATTGTGTTCCTGGCTGTATGCATATGCTGGTTGGAATGACATTTGTGTGCTTGTGAACACACAGCCTGCCATACATACACTGGTGCAGATGATGCCAACAACAAATGGTTTTGTTCAAGTCCGCTGTCTGTGTTCTGTTTCATGTCAAGTATTTGAATGTACTCTTGCCCAGTTGCAACTTCACCATTGTCACTTGTGCTGTTGTACTGTGGGAACAGCACCTATAGGCCCACAATGATTCATCCACTCCAACAGCTCCTGTTATTGGAAGTCTTGCGCCATGTCGCCTTAAGACTGCAGCATGTAACTGGTACGTGGGTCAGAGTGAAAGTGCACCAGCGGCCCTGAGAGGTGTCAAGCATCGTCTACTTCTATCTCACTTGCCTGCAACCTACATGTTTTGTGACGTACACTCCCTTGGCGGCCTACAATTCATGCATACAAGTAGATGAGGACGTGCTCTGCATCAGGGCAGAGCGTGCCCCCTTATCCTGCGAGCACTCATTACATAAATGTTTCATCACGATACCAACCTTTCTCCCGAATGATGTTGGCTTCAATGAGCGCATAATGATGGCGTCGACAACGTTGTGCTGTACCTATCTCTGTGAGAGCTGCCTTCTTGAAATCTTTCACACCAAGGCTAGAATGTGCACAAACCGGCCACAAAGCGCCAACGCATCATTGTTGTGATGACAGCGTACATTGAGAAGGTGGTACAAATGGGCAGTCGCGTGGCACTCTCTCCTCTCTGATGTAATTGCAGGTAGGCCGTCTTGCAGGTTCAGCCACGCTATGTATGTCTGACGTACGCTGTGAGAGGCCTATGGGATCCTTGGCTCTGTGCATGTACAAAATGCGCATCCGATTGCATCGCTGACTTGATTCACTCCATGTCGTCTTCACCAAGGTAGTCATCGCCGCTTTCATCTGACACTACAACTTTGGCAGCAGAGCGTCGCTTCTTGGCTGCCTTCTTTTTCTTGGACTTGCCATCGGAGGCCCTCGCCCGCTTGGCACCTGACTTGGCAGATGTGCCAGGCTCCTTCTTGGCTCGCTTGGCAGCAGTGCTGCAAGAGGCAGATAGATGCAAAGCAGCCATGGATCAACAAAGAATGGTTGAGTAAGGCTTGGCGACAATGTTATAATGAACGCAGTTACTTGTGCAAATCCAATGATGGTTGTGCACATCATGCAACCTGCTGCACATGCATCTGTGCCGCACTAAATAAGATGAAAAAGAGATATCATGCATCATGACTCATCACATATGCACACCACTCCGGTGCTGATGCAAACCTTCATGCTGTCATGTCACATGAGGTGTTTTTACGCCAGCGCAACATGAAGTCTGGCACATGCAAGCATAGTGCGGCTGGGTATTGCTTTGTTTAGCACCAACCACATGCTGACGACCATGTTCTCAGCACACAACAAGCCGCATCAAGGCTGTGGTGGTCTGCGGCACGCCCTTTGTCGGTGGGCAGCATCACGCTGTCAACATCACAACGCTGTTTCAGGAGAAAGTGACCATCACAGATTGATGCCATTGTCAATGCTCCTTCGCCACGACCCAGCTTTCTACTAAGGCAAGGCAGCACACAAGCTGCTATTTTACTGCATTGGCAACATATTGCATTGCTTGTAATCCCTGGTTGACGATTTGCATGTACCTTGACTTCTGTGGTTCAAATTCGGGCGCTGCTTGAACCCAAGAATATTAATAGCAAGTGTGGGTTGAGTGGGAAAAACACAACACTCCCGGCGATGCAGTCAACGCTGCTTTCAGTACTGATCCTGAGCACATCTGTCATAGCCACAAACCTCATAGTCTGAAGTGCACAAAGATCTTGCGCACGTCTACGTACTTCTCATGAAAGATGACATAAGCCCCTTTTATGAGCTGCAGTAAAGCTAAGCACTGAAACATGGTACTTCAAATGACGCGCAAGTAGTCTGACTCCCCCTGAGTAGCATCTTTACCTGCCCGGTGCGGTCGATGACACGGCAAAATCTGCGGGGTCCTCACGAAGCAGGCGCCGCAGCTGCTCAAACTGGGACACCACAGCCTCTGGTGTAGGTTGCCAGCCAGGTGGCAGCAGTGGTGGAGTCTGTAGGCCCATGGCTGCGTGCTGCCCCTGTCTTGAGAGGGTGTGCTCCCCTTTCGCGGTGGTTTCCGAGGGGGCGAATGCTTGGCAGCGCGCGTCCGACAGGTGGTGGGTCTGCTTGAGGTGGTGCTTGAGCTGCAGCAGCATGCACATGGCTGCCGCTGAGCTGCACTTGAGGGCTGCAGCGCCTGTGCCGCTGGCTCCCTCAGATCCGTCCGTCATGTCAGCTACATCATCGTCATCGCTGTGGCGGAGAGGACAGGCCGGCAAAGGCTGGCGCATCAGCTTCGACTCAAAGTCTCATGACTTGAACATATTGCCGTGACTTGTGGACTGACGTCAACATCCACCGGTAAAGAGATACGCAAATGTGGTGCTGACACATATTGTAATGACATCTGAAGGCTTGGTGTGGTAGACAACAATCCATAATGGATCAGCTCTGGGTGTTACACGCAGCGCAATTCAGATGGTATATCTGCCGTCTACGGTTGCGTGCCTGTCATCATGTCTCACTCATTAACCGACTGCTGTTTTCATCATGTACATACTGCAGTGCTGCGCTGCACAAGTCTGCCCAATATGCCGAATTATCATCGCGTAAAACCAACGCGTCGCATACACACGCCAGTGCCTGCGGTAAACAGAGCCAGCGGCATATGCGTGTTCTCACACCACTGCAGTACGCATGCAACCACAAATGCAGCCACAAAAATCATCATTCACCTGTCGTTTGAAGGGAGGGGCAGGCCTAGCGCTCCCATCTGGCGACGCAGTGCCAGTGCAATCTCGCTGCCGTAGAGGGAGACAATCTTGTTGATGTGGTAGATGACCAGCAGGGGTTCCTCCTCTTTGTCATAGGGCAGGTGTGCTAGCATCATGGCCAGGAACCACAGCAAGCGCAGCTGCAGAGGTTCGTCAATGCCCGGTCCGCCCTGGTGGTGAGGCGATGACAGTGGGAGAGACGACTGCGTCAGCCATCCTGTCATGTTTATTGTCTTTGCACAATTGTAGTTTGAAAAAACAGGACACTTTACGCACAACCAGCACATGACGAAGTCTCAAACATAGCATGTGCAGTGCCGGCGCAGGCCATGCGTGCACAGACATCATACTTCAGTGAAGTATATGTTTCAAGCAGTCACGCTTGGCACGCTTTTTTAAAACACACGCTTTGCAGTCATCCTCTCTGCGCACCTAGCAATGTGATCCACCAGTATATTTGCAGTGGGCTGCTTCAGTGTAACCCAATATGTGTTGCTGGTATGGATTATGTCGTCCCAAATAGGCAGTAGGTAAGACTTTCACTGCTCCAAACCCTCAGTTGGGTACTCTCTATGAAAGCCATGAAACCAGTGCACACCAAGCACTCCAGCAAAAAGTGCATCAAAGCGATATGAAGCCCACAGCTGGACTTGAAGTGTCCATCAGCAAGCTACTGTGACGCCGTTGCGGCCGAACATTGCGTACCTCGCGTTGCTTGGTCAGCAGCGACTGCCTGCGTTGGCGCACACTCGGCCCCGCGCCTGCTGCCGTAGCTGTCTGCAGAGCTGGAGTGCTGGCGTGCTGGTGTAGCCTGTCGCGCGCCGTCTGCATCAAGACCTTGACCTTGTCACGGCTGCGCTCCTCAAACAGGGATGTCACGTGACGAAGGAATACGTTGCGCGCGCCGAACGCCTGCATGATGACGACCACAGTCAGGTGAATGTCAATGGGCTGCGCATGCCTCTCCTAGCTGAGATACCATTGTGAACAGAGGCGTTTACAAACCATTGTTTGATGCGCAGCGAAGCTCAGCGGCAGTATTCCAGCCGACAGCGGACTTTGGTGTCAACTTCTTGTCGTCTCAGTCAGTCAGTTTCTTGTCTTTGTTCTGATAGACAAGCTACACTCAAGTCAACAACCTCAGGCGAGGAACAATGATCGGATACTACATACAGAGTCCACCAGTCCGCACATAATCAGCAACAAAAGAAAATGCTGCATAGCCACTCGCCTACTTCAAAGTGTTGTTTTGTACTATATGTGACAACGGGAACCAAACAAGGTTTGGTATTTGCATCATTGATAAAGAACCACTTCTGCAGTTGTATTCGGCAGAAAGCCACTTCAAGTGAGACGTGACTGGTCTGCTGTGGCATCGTGATTGCAATAGCACTCAAACGTAGCGCTCATCCTCCTCCCTCCTTTCCATATTTTTCTGTGCTTAGCATGCCTCTCATGTACTTTATACTTCTACAGTACCAGCTCTATGTGCGTTGCGTCCCTTCAAGCAGGTAAATATACGCAGATAGTTGTCACGAATTGCCTACATGTATTGCTCCTCAAGTACAGTACTTGAGGTGATCCAGATCATAGCCTTCTGCATATGCATGTGCATAGGCAGACCAGCTAGCCCAGACCAACATCATGTAGGGTTTTGAAATGCCATGGCACAAAATTCAGCAGATGGGCGCCATTGCTGTTTGCTGCATTGCTGCATCAACTCATGTGAAAGATAGAGGCAGCAACAATGGTGCATCAAAAAGCTGCTGGTCACGATACCCTGCACCTCTGATGGCGAGCCAATGAGTGTCAATATTTGCCCAAGCGTGTCTTAATCCCAGGTCTGCATGCTCTCTGCATCACACGCTCATTGGCAGCCGTCATCAATGCCTATCAGACGTTTGACTTGTGAGCAAAAGGCATCAGTGAAAAGGTAACAGCAACCATGTGCCTGCTGCAGTTGCAATCACCTGTTGGATGCACGTCGAGTAGATGGCAGAGAAGACAGAGCTGGGGCCGTGCGCATCTGAGATGGGGTCATCAGCTGGCAGCAGCACCACAGGCGCCGCAGCTGTCCAGGCGTAGGCTAGGAACATGCCGTCCATAACGCGCATCTGAACCACATCCCGCCTCTTCTCATCCTCCACCATGATCTGCACAAGAAAAGGTTTTTGATAAGCTCGTCAATGCGACGCACTGATGGGCTCGTGATGGACCCTTTAGTCGTGGTGTTGTACCCCTCACAGGGTTGCGAGCAGGGTGCAGAGTGCAGATGGTGATGCATGCCCTGCTGTAAAATGACATGTGATACACATGAACAAGTCCCAGTACGAAACACCAACCATGAGTGTAAACAGGTTGCAGGATACAGAGCAGCCCTATCAATTATTGTGTGCAAGCTGTCTGTGACCTGTATGTGTGTTTCGCAGTGGCATGCCTTGAGCTGCTGAAATGCATGCACTCTCAAAACACCATGAGTCCAATGTGAATGGACATCAAGATATCTCAACCGCTTGAAGCACAACGCCAGTTTTGTCTGAACATAAACTGCGAGCACTACAGCGCGTGCGGGGCTGCCCTGTGCTCACATATTCGCCGCATGTGCACACAGACGCGGGTCATATGCGGGGGCTCCCAGGCCTCTTATGGTTGCGCAGGGTATGGTTGCCGGCAAGTTGATGCCAAATATGGTAGCCACCGGTACCTGTCGCATGGCCTCCGATCGGACAGGTGCTGCTGGGTCACTTTGCAGCGCCACCAGGTGAGGCACCGTCTCCAGGGGGTCAACAAGGCCCTGCACAAAACAATCACAATGATAACATGTGAGAAAGGCAGCAGATAACACAGTATGCAGATCTTGAATGATTGAAGCAGGTTTGTGGAGTTAAAGGCGCAAGCATGTTGCATGCCATTGTGTTTACCATAGAATGGGGAAAATCACCTCATGCAAGGCAGCTGGGGTAAACGTCATAAAAAAATGTAAAACAAATGTGGTGTATATAAGAGCATCATGTCATGCGCCTGTAAATAGTTGGCTGCAGCATACCTGAAGTGGTGCACAATTTGAGGGTAGCATCAAAGCATCGAAGTGGGGTACGGCAGCAATCCATGAGTGTACGTCAAGGTGACTTAGCGGCCATGTAGCATGTACTAACTGATATCATCAACAAGTGATGACTCATGTGCAGAGACGCACATACAGGTTTCGTCACAACTCATGTGCAACCTTGTCATTTTCCTCTCTCTCTCTGCGTCATCTTGCTGTCGCTGACCGTTTCTTGCCATGACAACAGTTGCATGGCATGACGCTTGCCTGTCGCATCATGGCGCCCAGCAGCGCCAGCGCCCCCTTGCGCACTTCAACGTTTTCATGGTACAGCAGCCGCCGCACCGCAGGCACGTGCAGCTGCAGCACCCCTCCCACTACGCTGCTCTCCGAGTCCTGGTCGCCACGCACGCGCTGCGCCACGCTGATGCCCGCTGCTTCCATGGTCTCCCTAGCAGCGCCGCTCTCAACGCGCTCCTCTTCTGCCACCTGGGGGAGTGAATACATTATTGGAGGCAAGGGAGTGTAAGCGGCAGCCACAAGGGGAGGAGGGGCATGCTATGCGCGCAGCAAGGGCGTGTTAGCAGCAGCAACCATTTGGCAGTGTAGCTTCACTTGCAAGGATGTCAAGGCAATAAGATGACGCAACACAGGATCATGGAGTCAGAGGCAGTGGGAATACCTGCAAGTGGCTTGAGCCACATGCTTCGCAATCAACACTGTCGATGAGCTTTCAACAAACAGGCAGTATGTGTGTTCCTTGCTATGCCTGCAGACAGTAGTGCACACGCAAAAGGGACCTGCTCTCCAAACATGAGTTCCCAGCAAAGGGCAAGCATGCAAAAGTGCACAAGACCTAATCACAGGTCACTGCTATATGTTGCAGACGAGCGAGAAAGACACGTTATTGAGAGCTTTTGATATGCCTGTTAAAGAATGACTGACATAATCAATTCTCCTCGAAGATTGAACGGCATGGTCGATTCTCCTCGCAGTAGCGGCTCCCAAGTTATTGATGACCGTGTGGTTTGTTCTGCCAAAGTGACCACTACCCTGGCCTACTTCAAAGCGCAGTGCTGAATGGCACAGTGCGGCAAGGTAAACATCTTTGTTGTTGATGAGCAGTTGCATGCCAGCTTCATGAAGTTACTTGGTCACCTACCAGTACATGGTCACCTACCAGTACATGGTACTTGGTCACCTACCAGTACATGGCGCCAACTGCACAGTGCCTGTGCCAACGCCCTGGCAGTATGCCCCTTGGACTGGTCCAGTGCACCGCCTACTAGGCCGTGCTTCTGTGCGAGAAGCATCAGGCGGGGGGAGCCGACCAGCAGCGAGGAGAGCGCCTGCAGTGCTTTGGCTTGAACCTCTGCTGCAATGGCGGTGGGGGCTGCAAGGCAACACGACAATGAGCGAGTGTGTGAGTCAATGCGCTGATGGCAGCATGGCTCAGGTGTGCACGGTAATGCATGCCTTGTGAGTACTGGAGTCACCGATTGGCAAAACTGGAGCAGTTCAAGTGGCTGGCATCTGACCATTGGTGCAAGTAGTACAAGACTGCCTGCTCTCATACTGAAAAGTTTGCTATGACACTCGCTAGGCTGTCCATGTTCCGGTGTGTGGCGCTAACAGCTAGCACCGCAGCAGCTGTGCTCCATGAATGGCTTGACATTCAAAGTTCATGTCAAGCATGGAGTCCAATGATGAGCGCGTGTCTTTCATACATGGTAATAAGCATGTCTGCAACATAGATCACATCTGTATTGTCGCTACTTGCACCAAAGCTTCTGGGCTTCGCGAACCTGGCTGTATTCCGTAGTAAGTTGATTACATGACCGATGTGTAGCCATTGAGTTACACCAGAGAGTATGACAATGATGATACCTCTGGTACCTGCACATGCACCCTTAAACATGCACCCTTGTACATGCTGCTGAGCTCAAACATGACAACATCATCACTGCATTATGCGCCCTTATTATGCTGCTGAATTAAAATAAAGAGGATGACATTGCTCACCATCACGGTAGAACAGCGCACCCTTCGACGCGAACAGCCGCAGTATGTTGTACACTACACGCAGCGCGCCGTCCTGCGGCAGCTGCGGCGGCAGTTGGTCCGTCGCCTGCGACTGCAGCAACCCATCCGCCGCCTGTGATGACCCGCCCTCCTCCTCCTGCTGCAGCTCCAAATCCAGCGACGCGGAAGGCTTGAGCGAGTGGAAGCGGCACACGTGGCCGGTGATGATCAGGGCACGTTGTAGAAACTTGGGGTCCACTCCCTTGGCGGCGCGGTGGTACTTGAATAGGTAGCTGTAGCACTTCTCCAGCAGGTCCATGATGGGGGAGGGGTCGTGCGTCACCTGTTGCAGCAACAGCAGGCAGCGCGCGCATTGCTGACATACAATCGCAGCTTGTGATCTGCTTGGATAACTGCATTCACAAGTGTACTGTGGTCTTGAACAAAGAACATCAATGCGTTCCGCCTGCAACTGTATAACAAGCAGTAGCTGCAAGTACATACACGACATTTCTGTATGAGATATGGCCGAGCTGCTAAGGACATGCTGCAGAGTGCGTGCATGCCGTACAGGAAAGCCAGCGAATGGGTTGTCAGTGGTGCAGCAGTAAAAGCAGCAAGGCCGAAGATCGCTGACTCTGACTCTGATGATTACACTACAAGACCAACATGAGCAATTGAACACAACAGCCGTCACCCAGGAACGATGGCCATTCCCGTCAAGTAGTTGCAAGTATGTCACCATGTACAACACGACCAATGACACCTGCACAAGACTCCGAGACAGGCGTATACTTCGAAGTATTTCAACAGGTGTGCGCTGTTCTGCACGTACCTGTCCAACAATGCAGGCCAGGCACTCGATGGATGACTGGACAACGGCCGAGCCAAACCTGTAGGCTAGTCTCTTGAGGTCTGCGACGACCTGCTGCAAGCTCTGCAGATCCGGCCTTGGGAGCAGAGGCACCACCTGCAAGGGCAAGCCAATGAGATGTGTGATTAGACCTTTTGAGCTTACAGTAGAATCGTTGACAACTACTGTGCTGCTCTGTGGCGACGGGAGCCAATCAGATGAGCACAAGTACGAGAGTTTGAGAACGGATAGAAGTACAACGTATGGCATCCTGACTTCGCGATGACATTGATGTTGAAGATATTGACTTCACGTGTTGGCAGATGAGCAACCAGTGCTCCAATACGGAAAGCTCATGAAGGCACCTCAATTAAAGCTGTATGCTGTGCCCTCTGGGTTTTGCATGGCAAGGTAAGCTCCAGAAGGGATAGTTTTGGACACAATTGACGCTTACCTGGTTTGCTGACATTTGCTTGTGGTGTTGTGTCAATTGTCACATGTGTCACTTGTCACATGTCACCAGCATTGCTCTGTAGCGTTAGTACTGCGTCCTTTGGTAAACCTCATACACTTGGCTTACGAGAAGTATACACTCTCTGCATGTTGTGCTTCAGCAATCATTTGGCAGCGTTTTAGAGACTTAACATTATGTGCATTCCTTTTCCATTAAACTTACACCACAATACCGCAACATATGGCGCCGCTGGCTACTCGCAGGCAGCAACATCTGAGCTGTGCAGCACGATCACTATAAACCGTACATTTGGTGCTGTGCTTAACGCCTGTTCACCTGCTTGATGACGTCGCTGACCCCCAGGCACAGCTGGCTCTCATCCACGAATGTAAGGCCGTTTTCCCCCTTGAGGTAGGGGTACAGCGTGTCCACGTGTGGCACCAGCAGCTGCGGATACGCGGAGCTGAAGACGTGGAGCAGCGTGATGGTGGCCAGCAGCTGCTGAGCGCTGGTGTCCAGCTTGCAGTTGAGAGGGGTGCCCTCATCCAGCCGAAGCAGGAACTCCACCAGCGCAGCCACCAGCTTGTGGCACATGCCCATTGCGACCTCCCTGACCATGGCCACACAGCAAATGAGCATTGTTAGCATGCCAATGAGAATGCTCACCAAAGAAGTAGAAGTGATCATGGATTCATTGCACATGAGCAGGACACACATACCTGATGAGCATGTTGATGACTATGCCGATTGCTGAAGCATTGATGGCATTTTCACAGCATCATGGCAGCAAATTGGAGGAAGCACTTCGCGTGTGCAGTCACCAGAAGCCACATGCCAGCACAATGGAACCATGACACTGAGAGCGCAGTTGCACAAATGTGCGTGCGCCGAAGCGCCGATGAGGATAGCAATCTCAGCGTTGAAGCAGGCGGAGCCTCAATTCAAGGCACACATCACTACTGTCTATAATGATCGTATGAATGTGGAACATCCACTCTCGCTATTTGTAACTGCTGACAGGCCACCCATGAATTGGGCGACTTTGCTCGATTTGCCACTGTGCCCCATTATGTCTCTACACAGTGTGTCGCTTGCGTTCATTGACACCCAACAACCAATTCCTCAGTCACACTTGAGGTACATACCTGTGCTTGAAACTATCAGCACGGCCCTTGTCCCCCTCCGCCGGCCCAAAGATCAGGCCCCGTATCAGCACCACCAGCCAGTCCCTGCTCTTGACTTCCGCCGCCACTTCCATCATCTGCAGTGCGCACGCTTCCACGTGCTGCTGCTGCTCCCCCTGCGACAGAGCTTCGTCCTTGGGCGCTGGCTCTGAGAACCAGAGATCTTGGAAGGTGTCCCTGATGATGTCTCGAATTGTGTCCTCCTCCTGCATCCGATTATCACATCACACTTTGTACAATGAATCATGCACTGTACTTGACTGGATGAATATCATAACCAGGCCAAGTGGGTATCCACGCTGGTGTGGAGGTGACACTGCTCTGCATATGAGTGAGAGCTGCTTGCATATGCTGCAGTCTAGGATCATGAGGTCACTACAAGCATACTGAAGAGTCCATTACAAGCATAGTATGTGGTACAAAGCGGTCAACCTCAAGGCGCCGTCATCACGTGAAAGTCAAGGTGTATGCACAGCAAGTATGGTGCATTTGTTACGAATTTTCTGCCAATGGCGTCAAAGTGGATCACAAGAACAAGCTAACAGCTTGTCAGCCGGCCAGATCAGGTGGCCACAGATGACTGCTTGTCCCGATCTTCGACGCGCTCCTGTCAACCTCAAAAAGCCGAACATATCATGCTTCACAGCGCAACCGTCATTGCTGAAGGCATTACCGTAAAGTCTATAATTAAGCCCATGGGGCGACTTTTTTATGAGTTTCCGAGCTCTCCTAAAATGATGCCCCACCCTTTTCATTTGCTCATATGAAAATATGCCCCCCCCCCCTTTTTTGCATATGCATATGCAGCACAACGTGCCCTCTGCGCATGCGCATGCTGCAGGGATGATCAACTCAGTGACTCATGCTACACTACATCACCACATTATTTGGGCCCATAGAACAACGCGAAGCAGCCATTACCAGCAACGTGCAGAGCAGTCAGAAAGGCAACAATCACATAACAGGCAGCAAATACACAGACGCATAATCGCTGTCGCTTTCAGACTCTATCTGCACGACAACCTGCTGCGTTGTGGGGGGGGAGGCTGAGCTGAGGCTGTTGCGGAGACCGAACTGGCCCGGCTAGGCAATTGCGGAAGACGTCCAGCATGCTGCGTTGCTTGCCTTCCTGTACCTCATGCAAAGCTTTGGTCATAGCTTGGCAATGCTTGCCTACCGCCAGCTCCTGATCGGTCAGCCATCGTGCTTGAATTTTTGAACTGCCACTTCAAGTTCGAGTTTGAACCGGCTTTTTGAGGTTCGAACGCGCTGAAAAACGGCAAGGCTAGCGATGCCCGTCACTTCATGATGGTGTTAGATAAGCTGTCATGGCTCAACTATTAATCCGCCCCACCCTTTTTTCCTCCATATATTAATGACGCCCCACCCCTCTTTTTTCGCTCTCATAAAAAAGTCGCCCCATGGGCTTAATTATAGACTTTACGGTACCTTGACAATGCTGGACCGCTCCACTAGCGCGCTGCAGATCTCCGACCGCCGCTTGTGGCAGGGGTACGTAGACAGGCACCCGCGCAGCGTGCGCACGACGCTCTTGCGGACGCTGACCCCCACGTCCACCAGCCGCTCCATCAGGGCCCGGTGATACGTCTCCAGTAAGTCCACGCCGTCCGGACCGCCCTGCAGCACGTACTGTCCCACCATGTTGACCGCGGCCTCGCGCACCGAGATGCTCTCGTCGTGGAAGCGCTCCTCCATGGCGTGGCGCACCATCTCCAGCCCCATCAGCGCGGGGTCTGCGCCGACCACTCCCGACAGGCCCTGTGACGTGCATTGGAGGGACGAGTTCAACATGAGGCAGGATGGTGTAGTGGGGCACATCAGGCGTGGCGTGAAACGATGGGCACTGAACGCGAGTGATTGCAGTGTGCGTGGGAAGTGCGCACTTTGTCATCGTCGCAGTCTTGCAGACAACATGACTGTGTGCATGATTGAAGCATGATGGTGCACCTATTGAAGCAACAACCTCGTAGTCCGCAACCATGCTCACCTTGACTACTCTGCAACGTACGCCACTGGCGGATGCGCTGAGCATGGCCATGGTATGCTGCAGCAGGAACTGCAGGCCCTTTGCACTGCACAACTCGCGGTGCACCAGCAGATGCCGCGCCAGCCTTGCTTGAGGCTCAGCGTTCAGCACAGCCTCTGTCCAACCCAAGCTGCCGTTCACCACTGTGGCCGCAGGAGGCTCCCACTGAGAGGTAGAAAGTGCACATAGTGAGCATGGCGCAGATGAAAATTAATCACCGTAGCAGAGTGTACAGATGTACAGATGTCGCGATGGCGCTGAGTTTGTGAGTTCAGGCACCATTGCATGAGCGGAACCGGAAATATTGACCTGGAAGGCACTGCACTGCCTCACAAACGTGTGAGCTTGGTGCTATGACCCCAGGGGCACAAGTGATGCAGTCAAGATTTTGTTGATCGAGAGGCCTCGCATAGCACATGAACTCTGTCATATTCCTGATGCATGTTGTCACTATAGCTGGAGGTACAGGTTATAGTGTCTTGCAAACTTCAAGTACTGATTACTTGAAGTTGCAACACCCTTGAAAACCTACGTTAACTGTAACACTAGCTGCTGTCCAAAAAGCCTTCTTGTTCCTTTTCACTTCTATAAACATATCAAGTCCAGATTACCGTAACTTGACATGAAGCATGTGCAACATGCACAAGGGTTTCTTGTCTGTAGAAAAACCGTTCCTGTGCCCACCGATGAAACGTGTTCAACATGTTGCAGGCGATTGCACTGAACACTCTGCTCAATATAACGACAGAGTAAATATGATACCAAAAGTGCACATAATGGCAAAGCAGTGCCCCAGACACAACACCAACATTGTGGCATACACACACCACAGTCAATGACCTCATGCGCACGCATCACGATGTTCGCTCTGATGGGACGGGTCAATGCATGCATGCATATGCAATGCGTCGCTTGGTTGAGCACACTGCATCACAAGTCAAAAATCCGCTTTGCATCTTGAATGACCGTCAACTGCAGGGCGCGTTGCTTGATGTGTGAACACCCTGCAAACAGGTAGTAACTACAGCCTGGCCTGGTTGATTGTATTTGTAAATGCATTGCATGCACAGCACTGCTTCATGCACAGGTTAAGTGCTTTAAACTATCCGAAGCAATAGCGTGATGTGCACGTGCATTGGCCAGAATCATTGTCGGAATGACTTTTGTGCACATAGCTGACCTGTTGCAGGAAGTGCTCAGCCAAATCACTGTGCTTCGCCTTGAGCTCCTCTGCCGCCCACTGAGCCACGTGCACCTGGCGCGCCTGCCTCGCCCATGGATCGCCCGCCTTCTTTGACAGCGCGTTGAGCAGCAGCTGGCGCATAGCGTCATACTGAGACAGCGACCCCGCCTCCTGCTGTCCATTCGCTCTGGTCCCTCCATTGCCTGCTGAAGTGGCCTCCACAGCTGCCCGCAGCCGCAGCATCCCTTCGCCAGACTGCTCCCGCTGATGCGCCAAGACCTGCTTCTGCCGTTCCAGCTGCTGCAGAATGACGCAGTCGCCGCAGTACCAGTGCGATGGCGCCTGCAGCATTGCAAGGCAGTGAGTGACCCATGAATGAGACATTGAGCTTGGAACATGTGATGGGAATGATAAACGACTAATTACCGGTAGATGTGTTGTGACACTCACGTCTGATCATAACCGGCAGCGTATCATGTAGAAATTGATGATCTGCATGTTGATGATGCGCAACGCAGCGTATGCATGCTCAGCATTGCTGCCTTCATTGATGTCAGCACGTTCACGGTTGCAACGCTGGCCAGAGCCTGACATAAAAATCACTCAAACCAAACAGCTCCATGCACACAATGGGATGTCTGCCACCTGTGTCTGCCACCACTGTACAGCAAAACACTCAGAAAGTAAGTATGCAGCAGAGCAGATCATTTGGTGCACCGCACATCAAGACACCAAAGGCATTCCATGCTCGGTCGTCATCGGTGAGGCTATGACGAGGTACTTTCTGTGAACGAATTGTGCTCTTACCTGGTCCAGGGATGCAATGCCCGCACAGGCTGCATGGAACCAGCGATGGCACCGATCGCAATCCAGCGCGGCCACGCACTCGCCCTCCACCTCACAGCCGCATGCAAAGAAGCGCTCGCCCGCCTTCGGTGGTGGCGCAGCTGCCTGTGGCACGTTGCAAGGCATGCTGATGGGGTTGTCATGCTCCTCGCGCTGCAGGGCCGCCACGGCTGTCGCCACCTTGGTGAGGATGTCCAGCGCCATGAAAACGGCGTGCTGCGCCATTTTGGGGAGGTCTGTGATGAGCGCCTTGCAGAATGCATGAAGCAGCAGCTCCGCGGCCGGCCACTCCGCGAACGGCAGGGCGCTGACCAGATCATCCACCAGGTTCACCAGCAGCCGGCGGAACTCCTGGCCGTCGTCCTCCTTCTTCTGGCAACGTGCGATGAAGCGCGCAGCAAAGAACCTGCTCATGGCACTCGCCCCCGCCAGCCCTGCGCCGGCCGCCTCACTGCTGTCTTCCTCTGAGGGCATGGGCGGCACCTGTACAAGGCTTTGCATCAGCAGCATGATCAGCGCAGAGGCCACCTGTACGCGGGTGGGTTCCGCCAGCTTGAACGTGCGCAGCTGCCGCTTAGTCGTAGGCAGCTTCAGCAGCAGGCCGAAGATGTCGTCGAGCAGCAGCTTCCGGTGCGGTTCGTGCCACACAAATACGGCTTGCAGCAGGTTGATGGCTGCTCGTTGCAGAGGCCACAGTCGTGGCTTCTCCCGCGGCAGCTCCTCCAACTGCAGGATGGTCATGGCGAGAGGCGACAGCCGCAGCACAAAGGAGTCCTGCAGGTCCACCATGCCAACCAGTGCCCCCAGACACTCCAGCAGATCGCACATTCGCGAGAACGTGCCGGTGACCTGCATGTAGAATGGCGCGCAAGCAGGAGGCGTCAGGCAAACACAGGCAATCAGTGTCCGTTGTACTCTGTGCCCGCACTTCAAGCACTGGCCAGAACAGCACATGCAATTTACTTACCGGGCGCAGAAGACGCTTGCTGCTGGTATGCTGTGGTTGTTGCCCGTTGAATGCCATTTTGATGTGGTCCGCTAGGTGGTGACTGACGAGCTGAATCGCAGCATCAATGACGTCATCGGAGACTAGCCGCTTGCCAATGCTGTCGCTGGTGAGGACCATCAGCGCGACGTAAGCAGCATCAAGGCCTGCCGTGACCACGCTAATCTCGCCCCTCACGTCTTCCTCGTCCTCCACTTTGTAAAGGTTGATTGACACAGCAGACTCCATCTGTTGCCGCAGCACGACCATCAGCCGTTCCATGGTGGGCACATCCACAGAGGAGACTTGTTTGCTGTGCTTCAGCTTGGACGTTTCCTTGCACAGCTGTTGCAAGGCTGATGCTGGCAGAGACATGCCATCGCCTGCGGCAGCGACCTTCGGCGGGGGGGCGTTGGATCCGTCGTACTGATTTGTTGTCCTATCTGCTATCATATCTGCCTCGAAGTCCAGCAGCAGCTCATCTATGCGCTCCTTGAAAATGACATGAAGCGGCAGTTGAGAGCCGGGAGGAGAGACAGCCGTGTCCACCACCATCGGCGCCGGCGGCAACGAGCTCTGGTTCATCACCATGGTGGCGCTGTTGTCGTCCACCAGGCACTCCTGCACTTGCTCAAACTCCAGGTCCTCCTCATCACCGTCTTCATATACGATCCTGTACACTACCTGGGCGCCCATGGCGTGGGCGAACTGCACTGTGCCTGAGAAGAAGCCGAGATCATCAAATTCTCGGGTGATGCGCCTGCCAATCAAGCCCTCGGTGTCCACCGCCAATTCCACTGGGACGTTGTCGCTCATGCTGCCTGCAGTAATGCTGCTTTAAGTTCCGGCTGATGCTCGCCACAGCAGCTGCCTCTGGTTTGGCGAACGAGTGTTGAACTCTGATTCCTGCAGTGCTGCCTGCCCCAAAGCTAGTGCTGCACTCCCAGTGATCCGCAGAAGTGGCTGGATGTTTGCATGAGTCTGCAGTACGCTGCTGTCATCCCAAGGCGCCACAGGCTACCGATCGGCGCCCAGCTGCATGAGGGCTTGGCAAAGGACCTTCAAATCCAATTGGCGCCTTTTCTAATCCCGCGAAAAAAAAAAATGTAAAAAAAAAACAGTGCGTCTCACACACCGCAAGCTTAGCATAGACAGCCAAGAGATGAGCATATTGGACACGCCTTGCTGCGTGCTGCTCGGCACTGGCAGCGCACCAGGCACCAGGCTGAGTGCACTGCTTGGTGCGAAGGAGTTCGCCCTGCTTGACTTCTGGACAACCCGCTGCACAAGATGCCCTTCAGCTCTAAACAAGCTCGACGCTGCAGCCGCTGCTGGAGCCACCCCCAACATTGCCTTCATCTCCGTCAACCTGGACGATTTCGAGGCAGCGAGGGCCCTGACGGCAGGCAAATGGACCAACATGCTGCACGTGGCAGTTGACGAGGGAGCCAGGGAGATTCTCAAGGAGAGGCTAGGCATGCAGGCGGTGCCATTCTACGTGCTCGTTTCCAGAGAAGGGATGATCCTGGCGTCGGGAGCTCCAAAGGACGTGCCTGTCGAGCACCTGCGGGAGCTGCTTAACGGCAATTGCGAAAACATCCCTTCCCCCCCCTCGCCATCGACCACAGGCAAGGCTGCGCTCGGCGATTCCATGCAGTGCGTTGGTGGAGTGTGCCCACTGCCACGGCGCAAGAAGGCACCCCTTTCACCGCCGGCCGCATCGGAGTGCGTCAATGGAGTCTGCCCTTTGCCGAGGCGTACCCCGAAGACCCGCAGCCCCTTGGCGCCTAGGAACGCGCTTGCGCCCGTAAGCCAGGCCGCACCTGTTGCGGCAAAGCTTAGCAGCATGCAGATGAGTGCGCCAGTATATGCATTTAGCATGGATGAGGACTTTTGATGCAGGTACCGTTGAATTCGTTGTTGATGCGCCACCAGCTGCCAACACAATACATCACTTTTCAACCGTCATTTGAGCCCGCCGCTGAGCGTCGTGTGCAGTTTTGCTTGTGATGCTGCTTTATACGTTGTCAATGCCAGTGTATGCACACCAAGATCTGCTCATCACATCAGCACGCTGCATCAAGATTTTGCACTACAGAGACGATTTGTAGAAGCTCGCACGATTGCAATGACACAAGCTGGCAGGTGCATGCTTTTGTATATGCAGGTCGCCGCTGTCAGCGCCCTGATGCAGCAGAAATATGTGTGCATGCCTTGCCAGATTAGCTGTGCAATGTTCTTCAGGTTACAGATGCTGATAGCACCTTGGTTGCAATGTGCCTGCGCTGGGCCAGTATGCCCATCATGACGTGCTACACCTCGCATTGGTAGATTAGCGTCCAGACAAGAGTGCTTTGCTTGGCGCAAAGTTGCAGCTGTATGTTTTGCGGTGATCCAGTTGGTCACGGTGAACGACGGTCAGGCTGCACTCATTGATTAGAGGGCACTAGGAGCCAGCGAACTTCCTATGTGACGTTTGCACTGGCTGCTAGCACACAGAAGGCGCCTGTCTGCTGCTGACGTGTGCGCATGGTCGATTTGCATGGCATGGAACATGTACTAAACAAGGCTGAAATCAGTCCGCCGCCAGCCTGGAGGCCTACTGAGGTGTACAACTCACAATTGCGTGCATGCCTGTAGCAGCAGTGATGTGAACCAGGATTCAAAACAGATGCTGTACCATGACTATTTAATATATTCATATATCATGCCCCCTATTGCGTTGCACAGCAATAGGAGACAGCGCCGCTGCAGCGCGACTGTCAGCAAAATAAATCGGTTTGAATGCGCATGCCTGCCAGAGTCACACCGCATACAGTAGAGAGCTGTTGGCCACAGTCACAAGCATAAGCGTCAAGGCCAATGTATGCAATCTATCAATGCAATACGCTCAGTAATCCAAGAGAATGATGCAATGTGTTCATTGATGACGTGCAGCGGGATGCCCATGTTAAGAGCAAGCCTAGCCAAATTTGTACCAGAGGGTGATGAGCACCACGAGCAGTATGGCCACCATGGGCGCATACTTCTGCCAGAGCGCCATCAAGCTCAACTTTTTGCTGTTCCACTTGAACTGCTCTGCCTGCAGGTCGCAGCAGACAAACAAGCAGGCCAACCGACAATGTTGTATCAGCAGTGTACAGTGTGCACATGGTTGCAGCTGGACAGTATTCTCTCACACATATTTTGTGGTAGAGGGCATGATGACATCACGATGGCATCCGACCGCGCTTTTACTCTGAGCAGTGATGCAGCACGACGAAATGCTGCGAACCGTGACAGCACAGCACACCCAGCTCATTATGTAGTGGAGAATGGCAAGATGGGTTGACCACTGTAGGCATCTGTGCGCTCATGCACCAATAACATATCAGGTCGTTTTTTGAAACACCCACTGCATTCTGACACTATGTGATGTCATTGTCATGTCACAGCTACTTCAAAGTATAACACATTCGTGCACGTCAGTGCGCTCATGAATCACCTGTGCAGCCTACATCTTATTCATGCACTTTAATGTGCTCATGGAATCACCTGTGTGGCCAAGTCCTTGGAAATCTGAGAAACATGGTCCAGCCGCTCTCCCCTGTTGAGCACCTGCATGCCATGTCATGAGTGAGTACGGAAAATCAGTGCAATGCATGGTATGCAGCAAGGAGCTCAGTAAAGGTTTGCCATAGCCGGTTCTAAACAGCCAGTTCAATATGATTGGCAGGACATGGACAGCAAAAGAGTGTTTTGACATGGCATATTGGTTCATCAACCCACCTCTTGTATGTTTTTCTTCATAATGTCATGGATGTCTGCAAGGTCGCTGTTGAGCCGTGCCATGTTGTCCCTGCTTGAAGGGTCCAAGTACTCCCTCCGCTTGCGCTGAATGACCTACAGAAGCAACACGAAAAACCGACTTGGGTGACGTCGTGTACTTGAGAGCATGGCAGCTGTTGCACTTTGTGGTAGCATATCTGATACTTTGACAAGTACACACTTCACTTTGGGCAAGATGCGAACAGGAGCGCAATACATTTGCCTTGCACAGGTAGTGTGCAATGATTACCTCAAGTTGGCGAAACTGACTGCGCACCACACCAAATGCAATATGCTCACATGCACTCCCTCAATCATGATCAATCTGCTCACATCGGGTACTATACGAACTGCAGCAATCATGTAAGGTAATGTTGCTTGCAAGGTTACACCGTCAACCTACATATGTTGGTGTTTGGTGTACCTCTATCAGTTTGAGCCTTTGAAATGATCAGTGCCGTTTTGTCAGCCCAATAGTGTACATAGGCGCCAGACACTGGCACTATGCAGATAGGCTTGCCAAAGGCTTATGTATATATATGTACTTCCCAAAGCTGTCCTGCGCCTGGACACGGGCCATCAACGCATCCGCTGTGCCAAGTCATGGTCCACCGGCGCCTTGTGTTGGCATGTTGGCATTACAAACAAATGTGCCTTATTGGGTAGCCGAGTAGGCTTGCGACCAAATGTGACAGTCACTGCTGGCGGCCTCGCGCAGCAGCAGCAGCAGCAGCGGTTTTGTGTCAGGTGCGTAGTGCACCGGCAACGTGTACAGCAGCAGTACACAGGCGTACCATAAACAACTACTTCTATGTCATCAAACCTCAACAGACGATGATAAAGGCTTCAAAGCAGAGAGCAACAAAATAGGGAATAATGACTATCTATGTACCAGGCTTGATGGCTTGATTTATTTGAGCACAAAAGTTCCAGGGCCGGGCTTGTTGTGAAGGGGTAGTTACAGCAAACCAGGCACCAATCGCTTGAAGCGCCTGCCAGAAGAGCTCCATCACCACTGCATTTGCCACACTGCTGCAGCTGCACCATGATCGACCTGCACCATGATCGACCCAGCAAAGTAGCTGAGGGCACGGTATCTACTATAACCAGTGTTTTCATTCAATATACCCACCGGTTTGACGTCAACGCGAATGCACTAAACCAGCCAAGCTCCTGCTGCAGCAGCTGCTGCTGCAGCTACAGCTGCAGGAACTTGCAGGAGGCAGCACATGCCATCGCAGTTGAGCACTGACAGTGAGTTCTGCGGGCAGAAAAAGCTCAGTGTGTGTTTGTATTGCATATTATAAGGCGGACTAGATCAATGTGTGTTTTTATTGTATATTATAAAGGCGGACTAGTTGCTGCCTGCAAAAAATTACATGCTGCATGGGCGTGCAGCCACTCACCGCAGCTGACTGACTTGATCTAAGCCAATTTGCTGCAGTGAATTGCCTTAGGACACCAACCACTGCCAACTGCCAACATGGGGAAACGTGTTTTTCCTGCACCGCGTTGATGTGTGATATCATCCGCACGTGACTTCAAAGTGTAGTTGCAAATTTCAAATGTGGGTGGTAAGAAGCTGCGTCACAGTTGTTGATGCTTCCATAATTTACTTGGCGTAAAATCAATGACATTGCTGCACAGTGACCCTGCACATGAAACCGAATGCACTCACCTTGTCGAACTTTATGAATCCGTACGGCCGTGAGACAGTTTCCACCTGCGTCCGCCAGTCCATGCCATGATCCCGCTGCAGCTCCTCAATGAAAGCCTCATGAAGCTCCTCCAGATAAAGGAACGCCAGCCGCTTCGGATAACCCTTGTCCGTGAGCGTAAGGTAACATATACCTTGCTCGATCATGTAGCTGCAGGTGACAAACATGCTCGTTCAGGCATGCACCCATGTATGTGAACTTGGCTGCAACGGCAGAAGGTCACATGTAACTGCTCAGTGCGAAGTTTCACTTACTGGAACATCATAGGCTCCGACACGATGCTGCACTTGGCTTCCGATCGAGGGTTCAGCTGCTTGATGATCTGCTTCGCTTGACTTCGGTAGACATCAGCAGCCTCCTGGCTCTCGGTGACAGGGTCGATGGAGGCGACCAGGAGCAGTCCATCTATCACGCGTGCTACAAATGTCAACAATGGCATTTTCTGTCCTTACGACACCGTCCTGGCTGGCTGCTTGATGCCTTCTTGACCGCGGACTCTGCGGACAGTCAGAGGAGCGCAGTGCGGTATATGCAAGTCACTGCGAATAAAGTGGCGCAAAACTTCGCAGCCTGACACTTCCCGCCCAGCATCCGCAGAATGCAATCTTACCTCAGGTGATGTAAGGAGTACCTCGGCCAGCGCTAGAGAAGAGCTCACCGGGGCCGGATCAATAAAAACTGCAACCGATTTGATTAAACTTCACAGAGGGGTTTTTACGGGGATTGATACAGGCAGTTGGCGAAGCTGAAGCTTCAGCTTCCTGGAGAGGGCAGCCAGCTGGTGATGATGCATCTGCTGTTGCAACACCCTGCAGACGGTCCTGACGGCTTGCCTGATTTGAGATGAGCTCAGCGATGGATTCACCCCTCTCGCTACAGTACACTTGAAGAAGTGCCCACATGCATGCAGGCCTCCTGCAGGCCTCATGCTGCGCAGCTGAGCATAGTCGCAGGCCTGGCGCAGGCCAAGCGACACAGGATGCGAACGGTGCTGAGACGTGGACTGTCTAGGTGGGCTACAGCAACGAGGTGGAGCGCAAGCGAAGAAACAGCGCGAGACCACAGGTCAGTCAAACACAGCGGTATACATTGTGCATTGGGTGATCACTTATGGAGAAGCCAGCCCTCTCATGCCAAGCAGAATACCTCACAATTTAGTGCATGTGAAGATAGCAGTCAAATCTGAAAACGGCGGTGACGTCAAGGTGCGTCACCTATTGAAGTGTGAGGTTGGACTGCAGTTGAACAGTAAATTGCTTTGTGAGCTCGACTCGTGGCGTTGCAATGCGCCACACGGCGTGGCATGACGGCACCGAATCATGTGTATGTCACCGATTGAGCAGCCAGAGCGTGTTGCAGTCTCATCACAGAGTGCACACGCAGGCGATGCGCTGCTGATACATGATGATGCAATCTGATCCGGCTGCCAGCACTCGTAAAGACAATGGGGTTATGCTCATCATTGCCTTTGATAGCACAGGACCACCATGTCGCGGAACATGCATGCTTCACGCAGGCCACTCCTTACCACTTCGGACCATGAGTCAGATTTCCATCGAATGCATTGGAACACTTTGTTCTGCCCCCGACAAAGTGGGTGTCATTTACAGTGAGGAAAACCACAATGTGACCGTGCACTGGTCACTTTCTTTCGGTGTGTGAGGCACGTCTTGTGTGGTATACAACAGCCTTCCTCGACTCGCTTGCTTTGCCGCTTGCTTTGGCGTTTGACGTCTCGCTTGCTGTTATGTATTGACGTTAGCTTGCGCTTTGTCATCAGTAGGTCTTTTCAGCAGCCTCTGCCTGCACTGTTGTTGAATGCAGATGTGCCCGTTCATAAAGCGTACACTCTGCTTCAACTACGATGGTGTTCACGCAGTCACCAAGCACGCCTTGTGAAGTTCTGGGCGACATTCTGAAGCAGTATTGTTGGCAGCATCCCCTCGATGATGATCTTCACATGTTTCTTCCATTCTGCTCTGCTGTGCGATGGCGGTCAGGCGAATAAAGCAGCTACAGATGGGCGTGCGCCGATTTCAAAGTCATGTCAGCATCCAGAGAGCTGCCGCTGCTGTCAGGAACGCGCACTGCAAGCGGTACATGCTGCTGTGTATGGACAGCTGGAGGTAAGATGCTATGTGCCGTTTCATCAACGCTCTGCTGTTTCAAACTGCTCTTTTGAAGGTCTGCATCAGCTGATCATGATCAATACTTCTTCTGGCTTCTGGTGTTGCAGGGTCGCCCTGGTGGCTCACCAGCACATACAGATGGCACAACGGGCACATGCGAAGTTTGTCATGACACATGCGCTGTCTGTCTGGCGCCGCCTGTGGTTGTTGAGGAAGTGCACCGTCCTCGTGCACATGGCATTGGCAAGACTCCAGGCCAGATGGTGTGTGAGGGCGCTCGCCTCTGCAGCCGCAGGTGCGTGCCAGACATGATTGCTGGAGGTACATGAAGACCCGCAATGGTACTAGGCAGCATGAGCACTTCGCTTTGTGTCAGCAACAATCTAATGCTGCTCGTGACCACTGCTTGACAGGACAGCGGCGACTGAAAGCAGCGGCTACATGGCACCGCCGTCGGCACCTGCAACAGGGCATGATGCTTTTCAGGGCAGCATCAGCAAACGCAGCTGCGCGGCACCGCCGATGGCGACATTTCTCATACGTGGCGTATGACCACTGGAGACTGATCGCCCTACAGGTGCTCGTTACTTGCGGTTGTCCAGTAAGAGTCGGTTGCAGCACACACTAATGCACATCTTGCTGTCAACAATGCAAGACTGCCTCTATTGGACCCATCCATACAACCCGCATCTGACAGCCAAGAGGACATGCTAGAATATATGCATTGACCTCGTGCTAAAACCTGCGCTGTGCGCGTGTTCGTGCACTTGCGGCTGTCGCATGCTCCCATCTGACCACCCTCATGATGACCCCGCGTGCGGTGCATGACTCATTCTCCGTCCGATGCATTTGTCTCAACACTGGGCTGACCTGTAGTGCTGTTGTGCCCGTGCCTGGCGTACAGGCATGGAAAGCGACAATGATGTGGACCAATCAGGGTTCAGCCCTTCGTGCCATGTATGCTACTCGACACTTCTGCCAGAGCTTGCTTCAAAGGGGGCTGCACGCGCTACAAGACTCTGCCTACTGGAGGAAGCGCAACCGCAACGCCCTCAAAGTCGGCAGTGAACATGCTGCAAAGCTAAAGCTTAGGTTTTGGCATTTGAAGACCATCAACAAAGGGCTGTGGAAAGATACTGGCAAGTTGTGGGCAACTAGCATTGACTTCCGCCGCGGTGGGCCTTCTACGGGCTCCCTGTATCAGGAGGCTGCACTTCAGCTGTTGCAGGTGCGTACAGCAGTGAGTCAGTGCCGCAGCAGCAACGAAAGGTAATTACATCATCATCAAGTAGGTTCTTGCCGTTCACATGACTGTGACGCAAATGTTAGCTTTCATTCACTTGACAAGCCAGGCATTGAAGCATGTCAAATCATGTCGAAGATTTGATGGTTGAGCAACGTTTGAACTTAGCGCATGCTGACCATTGCTGGTGTCATGTCCTTGTCCAAAGTCACCATTTGGTGTGAACTCTACCATGCCTGTGCAAATCGGAACTGGCTCCAGCTCAATTGCTGAGAGTGCTCGCTGTTTGTGCGTTCCAGTCGCAGATTGACACTATGCGACTCCTGCTCTGAGTCTGCAAAGCAGTGTACAAATCTGAATTTCATCAGCAACTGAGTTGTTGCTGGGAGTCTCGCAACCTCTTGACTAAGGCAGAATATTGGAGTGACTAAGTAGCGCAGCACTTGCTAGTAAACGTACTGGACTGACACCTGCAGCACCAGTGCTGGCCATGTGCGTTGATTTTTACACACTGTCACTATGCTGCGCTATTGATGTTGCTCGGCACAGCTCCACTGAGCCAGCTCTTTCGCTGTCGCTCAATCCCGGATAAGGCACGCTGCCACACAAGTCCAACTCCAACCTTACGCCGCAGTGACAATATGCACACCATTCAGATGCTGTTTGTTGTGGAGGCAAGAAGGAAGAGAGGTGGAGGCATCCTTCCTGCAGCAATCACGACAGCCCCCGGTTTGTCATGGCGTGTTCACTGTGATTGCCGCTGGTTTGTCATTGCAAGTCTGCTGTGATTGCATTTGCAGGCGTGGGCCGTGCTGCTTAAAAGCGCCGCTGTACGAGGTATGAAGCGATGGACTGCGCGAGTCCGCAAACGAGATGCGCAGCAGTTGCTGCTGTGGCGAGCGAAGCACTGGGACACGGTAAGCCCTGCTGCATGCAGATGACTGTTTACTGGAAAGTTCGCAGACTTGAACCCTGTGCCGTGACTGCATTGTAAACCCAAGTTGTCGTCTACGCTGCTGGTATTGATTGTTGGTGCTTTTCTGGTTGTACGCGGTCGATGCAGTGCAGAATGCTGACTTGGCACGAGCTCATATGGGATACATGGGACTGCGCTCATACTGCATCGCTCTGCGTCCTCTGTGCAATGCTTGCCTTATGCCATAGAACAGCGTGGCATCATCTGTGCAGAAAGTCTGCTCCGTGATATAAGGCTGATCGCTCTTCACTTGGCCTACCATTCACAGGTGCACATGTTCGCTCATGCCATGAGAATTCTGCGCACTGCCACTGCCAAGCCATCAAGCGGCACCAGTATGACAGCCTCAAGACAGCAAGGGACCAGCTCACACGGTGTCACGACAGACAGATTGCCGGTCTCCGCAGAAAGGACTGCCGTGAGGAGCCTTCTTTACGCTGAGGCTTTCCGGCATGGGCATCTCTTGAGGGTGAGTGAGTGCGCACCGACCATGGAGTGCTTGGATGGCACTTTGATTGTCCTTGAGATCATGCGTGGCACTGAACTCCTTGATGGAATCCTTGTCCCTCTTGCGTCTCTCATGTTTGCAGCGCTGCCTCAAGCACTGGCATCAGCATGGCACCTCCAAAACCCGCGGCCAAGTCACCCAGCAGGCCCATAGCGGCCAGGCGAGCATCATGGGCACTTGCATGGCAAGCCAGCCGGCAACGTTAGAGGCACACGTAGGGGGTGGGCCACTTTTAGTGTTGATGACTTCCAACCAGCGGCGTCAACATGCGCGGCGCACCACAGTCAACGCCAAAGCCACATGCCAGCCAGCCAAGCAAGCTGTTGCGACCAGTCAGTGCCTGTTGAAGTTTGGGATGTCAGACAGCAATCCAGCACACGGCGGGTACTCGGGGTTGCGACTGCGGCGGTCAAAGTTGAAATAGGCAATCGGTAGACCATGGTTGCAGCTGAGTGTACTGAGTGGACCTTGGAATAATTCGGTGCAGGTCTTGGTCCAATTGCATGCTTGTGCCACTGCTTCCCAAAATTAGACTGCACGTTTGATTGTTTGATTCCTTTGCCGCGCAAATCAGGGCGCGAAGAACTTTTCAAAATATCAGGCTGGGGGATCTGTGTCATCCTCTCATTCGACACCAACACTGACCAGTCTGTCACCGACATGCCGCCTGCTGCGGAAGAGATTGGTGCCGACTTCGGCACCAGCAGCGTCTTCTCCGCAGACATGTCCAGCGCTTGCTCCAGCACACCTCGGTCTCCCTCTACTGTGGGACAGTGTTTGGATGCATCCAGCGACGATGACACAGTGCTGCGAGATGCTGAGGCACAGGAGTGGGCCAGGATCGAAGAGGAGGCTGCAAGGGAGAGGGCAGCACATCAGCAACAGCCAGCGGCTATTGACAAGTTTCAGGGCGACGGCAAGACTAGCAAGCTGAAAAGCCTGCTGACCCAGGCTGGAGCGTACAGCGAATTTCTGCTGAAGGAGGCGGAGAGGGCCAAAGCAGATGCTGCTGCCACCGCTGCTGCCGTCACTATTGCAGGTACCTCGAATTTCTGATCGTTACGTGCCATTGCTTCCGCAAGCTACGGCACCATCTTTCGCGGCTTCTGGATATTGTGGCGCGTGTTGCCGCTCACCTCATCGGACACACCACCTTCTTTGTGCAGAGCCTGAGCCACCCGTGGAGACTGGAAACAAGCGAAAAACGCGAGCAGGCGGGAAAAAGCCGAAGCAGGCCAGGCTGAGCATGGCAGAGAAGAAGGCGCGCGGAAAGAAGGTAACTACTTCTCTTGTCAGTGCGATTTGGAGCGCGCCCTTGGTGTGTGTTGCGATGTCATGCCCATATTCTCTCACGAAAGCGTTCGACCATGTCATTTGCTCATCCCTGCCTTTACTCTGCTCAATAATGATTCTTGTAGTTGGAGTTCGCGCCAAAAGGGCGTGTGCCACTCAGGCTGCAGTTATTCACTATAATAAATGCACATGCTAGTGCTTGTCAATGGCAGCTGAGCAATTCTGTTGATCTTGATGACACAGAAGAATGCGCCTTTAGCTCTATGCGCTTGCGCGCAGGTGTCCATGATGAGAACCTAGAGCATTTTATCATCAACAATCAGAGCACTACTTGTATATAGAACCTCAAGATCCTGTGTGCAGGTGTACACAAGTACAATCGTCAGTGCATGCATGTGAAAAAACTTCAACATGCAAGCACGAATACACATCTACTTGTACAGTTCTTCTCAAGTAGTGCTCTGGTGGCCCCTGTCTTTTGTGAGCTGAGTCACACCTGCATTCGTCGCTGCTGCTGCTGGGGTTGATGTTAGCACTGAGACATCTCTAGGTAAGATACCGCGCAATTGAGCGCTGAGGCCGCGCAATTGAGCGCTGAGGATGCTTGTTGTGTCAGACGCATACAATTGACAGTCCTGCTTGATGTGCAGCTGCAAAGTCAGGCCATGTCTTGTGTTTAGGTATCACGCCCAGTGGCAGAAAGCAAGGGCTCCTCCTCGGCTCGCACTTGTGCTTGAAATCTGCACGATCATTTTATCAGGTGTCCATGCTGTGTGTGTGGCCTTTGTCGTGTTATTGCACTTTGCAGAACATGGATGAGGCAGCAGGAAGGATGGCGAGGGCGCAGACTGGCTCTGCCCCCTATCTATTCGTTCAGCCGCCACATATGTCTGGTGGGACACTGAAGGATTACCAGGTGGAGGGCGTGAGGTGGCTCATTAATCTTTTCCAAAACGGTGAGTGAGCACGCTCGTCATTAGCTTTGACGGTCAGAGAGGGTGGAGGCGCCCTTCAGCACTGTGGTTTGTATATGTCAATTCAAATATTGCTGTAACGCTCCAACTTATGTGACAGAACTGTGCCTGTGTGATTGTTTACGCACTATTGTACAAATTTTCATGCCGTATCTTGACGTGATAATGTGTCCAGAGTGCTGGCTGTGAACTGTAATGCTGCGATTTGATGATGTGTCCTGAGTGCAGGCTGTGAACTGTAACATAATTGGCAGCACAATGACATGATTGGCAGGTGCTGAGAGCCAGTGCATGTCAGGAGTTTGAAGAGTGCCACTTACGATGAGAGCACTATCAACCTTGACGTACCAATGTTGATCTGAGCCATTCCGGCTCTTATACAAACCATCGTCAGTGAAGCACTTGAGGAATGTCGTGTTTTGCTTGGTTGGAAACATTCATCACCCTCCACTGCCCAGATTATTGAGAATTACCTCTGAGGTTGCTAATGCAGGCCAGCAAGACTTGGCTGAGAGCAGACTGCATGACTGACTTCTTCTTGTCGCTTTGTTTTCCAGGCGTATCTGGGATATTGGCAGATGAAATGGGACTTGGCAAGACTGTTCAGGTACTCCGTGATTCTGTGCGGGTTTTTTTCGCAGGGTTGATGGGGTTTGCATGTTATCATGGTTTCTGAAGCACCGCACTGTTTTTGTTGGATTCTGTATGCATCTTTTGTCATGCATGACAGGCCAACTTGTGCCTCAATTAAATCTTGACCAGGGTTCGCGGCCCAAGTGCTCCTGGCATCACCAATTTAAGCCGTACCATCCAATGTTGGACAGCAAACGAAATTGATGGAACAATCTCAATGAGGTTCTAGGTTTTCCACGCATGAAATTTACACAGGTGCAATTGCATTGTCTGTACAGTTTGTACATGTTGTATGTGGGTGCAATTGCAATGAAATGTTCACATGATTGCACTCCTGCTGCCTCGTATCAAAATGGCTGCAGACAGCTACGAGGCAATGTACATGTTTTCAAGTGGCACTGTTGCCACATGACTGGAGGTTTCTTGGGGTTATTGATCTCAACAGTTGTATCTTCATCCATTTTTGCGCCCAATGACTCTCATGCGTGCAGGTCATTGGCCTCCTTGTTGGACTGCGTGACATGAACGTGTGCGGGCCATTCATGATATGTGCGCCTCTGGCTACACTTCCCAACTGGGTCTCTGAGATCAGGAAGTGGTGTCCTGGCCTGCGAGTGATCCTGTACCATGGCTCTAAGGTGAGCGGTGGCTTCAGAAGCTGGGCTTTGCCAGCTCATTCGCCTCATTTTGTTGCACGGACCAGTAGTCCCTTGTTGCCGGTTAATTGACACTTGCATACCGCCAGCCTCCTTGTACATACCGCCAGCCTGCTTGTACAGTACGTGTTGCCGGAAGGTTGACGCTTGCACGCCGTCAGCAAAAGCTTCTTCTATGTGCACAGGTGATTGACTGGCCAACATTTGCTCGTGCGCAGGCGGAGCGAGAAGCACTTCGCAAGGGACCACTCAATCCCGCAAGGGCCACTGACATGAAGTTCCCGGTCGTGGTAACGTCATACGAGATCTGCATCAACGACCGTGCGCACCTGCAGCACTACCCCTGGAAGTACATGGTGGTGGATGAGGGCCAACGTGTCAAGAACAAGGCAAGTGATTTCATGCATGCAGCCTGATCAATTCATCACAGTCCGCAGCCCCACTTGTTGATGTGCATGTTGCAAAGTACGGCAACTGAGCTGACTTTACACAGGTGATCTTACTCTATTAATGTTCACTTTACTGTCGCGCCATATGTTGTTCACAGGACTGCCGCCTTGTACGCGAGCTCAAGCTGCTTCCAGCACAGTCCCGGCTGCTGCTCAGCGGGACACCAATCCAGAATACGCTGGAGGTCAGTGCGTTGCCTTCATTCATGCCACTTGCAAAGTTCTAATGTCATCATGCGCTCTATGGGCCTCAGCGATCATCTTGCTGGCGCTCAAATATTGACTCAATCATGTCAATTGTAACATGAGGTCTCCATCACATTGGTTTGCCTAGTGAGCTTGCATAGTAAACACCTTTTCTCGACATGTTCACGTACTCGTCACCATGCTGATCAGCTGCTGTGCTGTGCCACGGTCGCTTGCAGGAGCTATGGAGTCTGCTCAACTTCGTCAACCCAGAAATCTTTGATGACCTGACTGTATTCCGCAGCTGGTTTGGCTTCAGGAACATTGGCAAGGACATCAGCGTGGACCAGATTGTGTCAGATGAGGAGCAGGTATGCGACTCGTTTGCATTTTGTGCTTCGTTTGTAAGTCGCACGTGTCTATATTGAGCTCTCCCCGCTGATGATGATGAAGAGCACATGCATATTTCAAGGTATGAGGCAGGTTGATGTCCATTGCCTTCCATGCCGCTGTGCTCGTGCGCTTGCCATGGATTTGCAGGCACCAGGTTGCCTTCTCACGTGATGTTGTCGTTTGCTGCACTGGGACGTGTGGTGTCTTGCAGGCCAACGTGGTCTCGCAGCTGCACGAGATTCTGCGGCCCTTCCTGCTCCGGCGCCTCAAGCGCGATGTGCTGCAGGTATGTCGTGTTGCTGCTCGCCATGGCATGTGCTATAGCTGGCTATGGCATTGCTCCATGCTAGTGCACGTACATCAAGAAGAAGCTTCTATGTAAGCTGTGTGAATTTACTAGGCGCGCTTTTGAAGTTTGAAGGTGAACACTACTTGGGATATCATGTACATGGTCCTGTACTGCATTGTTGCTGCACTGACAGGTTCAATCACTGTAGTGCGTAATAGAATTTACGCAATACCGCCTACTACAAACTGCACATGCTGTTGTTGAATTCAGCACATACTGTACACAACATAACGGGTGCTTTTCCAAGTTTGTTTTTTTGTGTGGGAAAAGTTTTCAACGTCAAAGCTTGTAGAAATGCTCCTGTGATGCAGTGACTGCTTAGCTGGAACGGTGTTGCGCAGCTGCCGTTCACAACAGTATAGCAGTTGACTCATGCGCACATCACGCTGCACAGTATTCTCAAATGAGGCTGCACATGTGCACATAGTTGCGCCGCCATGTATGATACTGGCCACTCTGCCCATTGGACACATTAGCAGCAACAATGGCATCCCGGAGTCCACGATGGGGACGATGGGCATCAATCTACGGTGTGATATTGTTGCAAGGCGCTACATGATGTAATAATCCTAGTACGTATCATTTTTTTCTCTGGCAGATTTCACTTCACCTTGTGAGGCCATTACTCATAGACAATGATTCAACATGCAGGCGCGGGTTATTGCTGCATGTGTCATAACTTGTAAGGTTACAAGAACGAACACCAATAACATTTTTTCAAGTGTTTCTCTCCACTGCTTTTTGTTGGCCGCAGAACGAGATGCCACCGAAGCGAGAGGTGCTGGTGTACGCAGGGATGACGCGATTGCAGCGCACATACTACTCGCTGGTGGAGGCTGGCACATTGAGGGACACGCTCTGTGAGCTGGGGATCGAGGGGGCCGCTGACATAAGTCAGGTGAAACTTGAACTTGCGCGCGCATGTCAAAGTAGTGCCATGGCCGTGGGCTGTTTTCCTGTAGGGCGGCACATGCCACACAGACACACAGATGCTATTTCTGCATCCAATGTGTGCACCACGCCCCCTTCGTCCCGTAACCTGTCAGTTGCTTGCCAACTTGGCTGTAACATATGCTACTCATGTTGACAAAAGCCCATTGCCCGCCAGCTGCTGTATGCAGGTTTCTATGAATGCCGTCCACACATCTGACAATTAATCGTGCAAGTCAGCTATTGCCCACGCTTATGCGGACAGTGTGCTCTATCTAGCATGCCAATTTGTCGAGAGTACGTAATGAACAACAATGGTACAATGCGCTTGACAAGTTTGTGCTCACTCTATAAATTCTGTCACCTTCTCCCACAGATCAATTCAAACATGAACCAGCGCAAAGTGTGCCAGCACCCCTACCTGTTCGGCGAGCCGAGGGACAAGACTGGCGAGTATGTGGGCGTCAGCAACCCAGAGACACTGGTAGCAGCAAGCGGCAAGCTGGCGCTGTTGGACAGGCTCCTCAAGAGACTCAAACAGCAGGGACACAAGGTACACACTGGAAGGTTGCTGCAGCAACCTGTCTGTGTCCCACCACTTGTCTTGTGCATGACAAGAACGTGTCTGTATGACTCGTTGAAGGATCAGCCCGTGTTGCATGCCTCTCACAAGCTGCTCAGTGAGTGCTTCTCAGTTCAATGAGCTCGCCATTACAGCCGTCTGTACTTGCAACATTAGGCTGTGACAACTTCCATGCTGACCATGTCTTTGAAGTATTCACCATTTGCTTTGGTTCATGTGTGCCACAGGTACTGCTGTTCAGCCAGATGACCAGCATGCTGACTATTCTGGAGGACTACTTGAGGCACAGAGACTGGGGGTACTGCCGCATTGATGGCACATCTGCGCTCATAGACAGGTAACTGGGAAAGGCGCTGTGACTGGCTTGGGTGCACTGCATATACGTACTTGATGGCTCCACCAAAAACTTGATGGCTCCATCAAGGCGTGCATCTGACCTCGCCCCTTGCTTTTGTTTTACATGTGGTGACAGGCAAGCAAGCATTGACGCTTTCAACAACGGGGAGACCAATGACGACCTCTTTGTGTTCCTGCTCAGCACAAGGGCTGGTGGGCTGGGCATCAACTTGACTGCAGCCGACACGGTGAGCTGGTAGTATTGTAATTATGCCGATGCACAATTGGTAGCATGACAACAAATGCTCGCAACGATCGCACTTCTCATTCTTTCAAAATGTCATCAGACAATGGGAATTTGCATGAAGACACAGGAGAAGTTGCCTCGTCGTGAGCTTTGAGAAAGCTGATGCCAGTTGCTGTGTGGGCTTTATGTTGCACTGACACGTCAGTGTTTGACGGGTTGTTCCATTCTGCCATGTGTCATGCATGCAGGTCGTCATCTTTGACTCAGACTGGAACCCTCATCAGGACAGCCAGGCGCAGGACAGGTGAGGGGCATTCATATGTCTCAAACTGTATGTTGCTGGCGCAGCGCGACTGACTCTCACATGGTGGGGATGCATGTCAGAAAAAAACGTGGTTTCTTGCTGGGCTTAAAGGCCTCTGCGAAGACAAGCCTTGCCAAGCTTTGCACTTGTCGCCATTCTGAAGCGTGAACATTTGTCAACATTGTGTTATGCAAACCTAACCTTATGCCTTGCCCACGTACTCAGGTGCCACCGAATTGGACAGCAGCACCCAGTTGTGGTGTACCGCCTACTGACACTGAGCAGTGTGGAGATTGACATGATGGAGAAGCAGATCAGCAAAAAGAAGGTATGGCGATGAGACGTGGAGTGGACTGGTTTGCTTGCATGCTCACAAGAATCACACAAGTACGAGGAATATGTTGATCAACTACACGGCGTGATGTGAAGACTGCAGTTTCTACATGCGCTGATGTAGTGGATGGTAGGATTGTGTTGTACTTGCTGACCACTGTTTAATTAATGGGTGGCAGCATCTTCAGTGAGAGTCAAACCGATGTGGCACGTCACATGTGTGCTTCATGGACACGTGCTTTGGTTCAGCCTACATGATCGCAAAAGCACGCACTGATTTCCACATATATTTTGCCATTATGCAGCTGGAGCGCATGGCTGTCGCAGGCGGCGACTTCAGGAAAGTGGGCCAGAGGAGTAGAGGTGCTCTGACATCGCAAGCCCTGCGTGGCCTGCTGGCAGATGATATTGCAAACCTGCAGCAGCGAGCAGCAGCAGGCGCGGGATCCAGCGCTGTTAACGCCCTCATATCCAGCACAGAGGTCAGTGACAGCGCATATTCCGCGCATGCATTTGGTGTCATGCACTTGCTGCTCCATCTACAGCCGGCAACCACTGGGTGTGCTGTCATCAGCATCATGATCATGATGGTGTGAGTTGCCCATGGATGTGTCTGCGCTTGCATCTGTTGTTTGCAGGGCGCGATATCTGAAGAGGAGCTGGAGATGGTTCTGGACAGGTGTGTTGACTGTTGTTATCATTTGGAAGGCGGCATTGTTTGCGTTCAGCACAGCGTTTGTGCAGCAGTACACATTTTTTTCAACTTGATTCTTGGTCTACCGGTGGTTGTTGGGTCTTGACATCTCATTCATGTCCTTGCTCAAGCGTCATTTCCTGTTCCTGGAAGCATCACAGTGTTTCAATACTGCACACATTCGTCAAATGTTGAGGACATTTTTAAAAGCACACCATATAAGAATGTGATGCGTGTTTCTCGAATATGCTAGAATATGCTGAGGTCATGCATCTTGCGCCCCACCCCTCTACAGGCAGCTCATATTCGGCGATGACCCGGTCTACCTGGCCAGAGGAGGTGTTCCAGCACCAGATGGCAAGACAATTCCAAAGGAGGGACACATGTATGATGTTGTGGATGCGAGCATTGACAGCATCCTGGATGAAATGGCAAAGTGACGCTGTGCAAGGACCATTTGCGCAGGGATCGGGGCCCATTGCAAGCACCTTTTGTGCAGCAGTATATGCCAGCACTGTCGGCATCTTGGACGGCATGGCATCGAACAGAGGCTGTGCCAGCACCACTTGTGCAGCATTTTCGGCAGCTGTGCATGTGCAGCACAGCTTTATTATGTGGTCGTGTTGTGAGGTTTGAAGGTTTCATTGCTTCATAAGGGCGGAAAGTCTTTGTTACATATTGTGAATGAATGGGTGCAGAAGACAAGCAGCAGCCATACGCATGACTGAGTCACTTGTGTGTTCCTCGCATGCTTTGTTTTGCGTACACTTCTACCTGCAGCTGCATATCTTGCAGCAAACCAGTACTGTGGGTGGGTATCACATGAGCATGCGGGTCAACACTATGATCAAGGCCTGCATGTTCGTTCTGCATAGAAGCACCACATCTGAAGTACATCTTGCCTCCTGGCGATGTCCGTCAGAAGTCATTGTCAGTGCGCCTTGAGACACCTTCAAGGCATTCAGTCACAAGATGCCTGTAGATTGTGGTAGCAAACTGGACACATCCACCTTTTGCGGTTTGGGCGAGAATCGACAAGAAGTACATTTTGTCGTTGCGACACTTTCATACTGTCATACGACATGTAGATTCCTTACAACTAGATGCCAATCATCTGGGCTTTTTCGCGCCCTGAGCGAGAATTAATAAAAAGTACATTTTGCCATTTGGCGGCGTTGTTTCAGTGATTGTCATTGAGACACTTTCTGACTGTCACATAACATGTAGATTCCGTACAGCAAGCTTAGATACCATTCATCTGGGCTTTTTCACGCCCTGAGCGAGAATGGAGATACTTCCAAGAAGTACATTTAAGCTCTCAAGGGCATCGCCCTGGCGCGCTTACGCTCGGCACTGTCGGCAGCGCTCCACATGGCGTACTCTGGCCGTGTCATGACACACATGGCAGAATCCAGGGGGGGGGGCACATGGAGGAGGACGTAGGGGAGGACCCCGAGATGCCATTTGGCGGCGGCGGCGTTTGAGTGGTTGTTGTTGCGACACTTTCAGACTGTCATACGACATGTAGATTCCTTACAGCTAGATGCCAATCATCTGGGCTTTTTCGCGCCCTGAGCGAGAATTAATAAAAAGTACATCTCGGAGGCGGACCTGCAACGCTTCTCAGCTCTTCTGCATCGCAGCGGGGCCAGTGCTGCCACAGCCTAAACGCTACCTCTTAGGTAGGCTTTGGCACTGGCGGCGGCCTGCGAACTTCAGGTAACAGTTCGCGAGGAAGGCATGTCATACAGGCAGTCTCATGACTGTGTGCCTTCCTTCAGCGGGGTGGGGGCTTCGCGCCGTCCCCTCTCGTGCTGGGCCACTGATATGTCCGTCGTGTATCCCTTTGTACTTAGCAGGTGTGTGCGTTTTCTTTTTCCCCTGCGATGGTCTCACCTTGTCGCGGTGCAGGGGCTTAGGCACTGAGTCTGGCCGGCTCAGTGCTGACCAAGCTAGACCAACTTGAATAGGTGACTGGTCAACCCTTCAAATACACTCACACTAACCTGTTTTTGCTTCTTGAGTGCCTCTGCTGCATGTGAGCGACTTTGTGATTGCCTCTGCTGCATGTGAGCGACGATGTCACCTTTCACTGGAATGTTTGGGATGTGCATGAGACGGCAAAGCGAATCGTTGACTTGCCTACAGCTACCACATTGACCTGGTTGTACTGATGGTCTTGAGATCAGCACCTGTGCTAGTTGCAGATGTTTCCCCAACAACCCCCTGGTGTATTTAAACACCACCCTTTTGTTGGAAATTTGCCATTCCACAAACGTTTGATGTGCACTGCTTTTTGTCATTGCACAAACATTTGCTGCACATGGTCAAACCATTTTTTTTGCCGGCAAAGGCAAAAGCATAGTCTACATGCTGCTTGAGAGGTACATACTGAATGTCATACTTCAAGCAAAAGACTGACTCGCTTTTGCTGCACTATACACCAGTAACAGAGTGGAGCAAAGATGAGTGAAACATAGCTTTTGTGGTACAGCTGCTGTGACCGACCAGCATGTTCCGTCAGTCTTGGTCCCTGCGCCTGGTCATTTAGTGTCCTTCAGACATGTGAGGACCCTCATTATATTTGTCGCCACTACTGTATTGTGTCCTTCAAATACTGAAATGGCTCACTCGGCGCACCCAATACTTCATCAAGTCTTCCCAAGCACGATGATGGACACATTGCAACCAATCTTTGGCGTTACACTCCTCAAAAGTGTCGACTACTTGATGGCTTGCATCATTGTATTATCAACTCTCGCTCAGGGCGCGAGGAAGCACAGATCATGGACATCAAATTACCTCATGGTACAGAATCTATTTGTCTGACCGACAGACAGACCAGATGATTGACCTCAAAGCTCATGGTACAGAATCTATGTGTCTGACCGACAGACAGACCACTTGTCAGGAGGTCAAAGCATTTGAGCCTGTAAGTAACATCACAGTGCAGCATGTGACAAACTGCATGCAAGCAGATGCTGTATGAGCCTTGATGCACGCACCCATGTGCTCCGAACAGCTCTTCAGGGCAAGGCCCTGGAGAACAGCAGTCGCTTTTCATGGTCGGCCAGGAATACATATTTGCTGTGCAGCTGCCACTCATTTTTTTATAGCAACGTTGCCGCTGAGGGCACCAAGAAAATGATGCTACAGACATTGAGACAGGCCTCAGGGACTTGAACTGATTGACTAACTATGCAGTACAGAACGCTGCACCCAAGCCACCTTTGGTGCGGCGGATGCCTCATGCCATCACTCAGCAAGTACACAGAGAGTTGGGGTGCAGTCACTGGTAGCGTGCTGCAGTGAAGTACCATGTGATAGCATGTGATAGCGCTCAGAAGTGCGGGCTTTGAGGAGGCGGGAACGACAAGAAAAATCGCATATGATTGAATATGTGAAACCTGAATGTTTGACCCGCGCATGAGCATCTGAGCAGCCACCATGTCATGTGCTGCGCTTCACAATGCGTCCACGGCCCACAAGCAATGTATTGACTCAAGCACACAGTACCAACAATACAGGCAGCACCCACCATCGTATGAGCATGTGCTCCTGCCTTTGTGCTGGAGGCAAGCCACACTCATTATGGCCGCTACTCTCACAATGCACAAGAATGAGTGGCGCAGCAACAGGTGCTGGCAGTGCAGCTTTTGCTGATCGTTTGCGGATTGGCATTTGCAACATACAGGTGTATTAACGGCACTCGAAACACCACCATACCACATAACAAGTCTAGAAAACAACAACCCAAGGCTCCCTTACATCGCTTCCACGACTTATTTCAACACCGACAAAGTGCGTCCGTCCGTCGTCAGTGCCACCCGTAGTCAAAGGCTGAAGTCAGATGCAGCAGCCCCATGTTGGCGAGGGACTTGCGGCGCAGCCAGCCGGACTTGTTGCCCTCGTACTCGACACAGTACCTCCAGTTTTCCAGCTTGAACTGCCGCTTGGGGGTGCCCTTATAAACTGCTGTGACCCGCTTGATGCAGGCACGGTGTCCCGGCGAGGACAGGGCACGGGCCGGCTCAAAGCTCAGAGCACCGTTGGTGTGCTGGCCACCAGTGCCTGTGCGCACAACGGGAGTACGGGTACGGTCCGTCCTGCAAAGCGGCTGAGATCCAGACCGCTCATGCAGCATTGCAGCGACCTGATCTATGACCCCGCCGGTGCCCTCGTCATCACTGGCCCAGCTGTGAGAAAGCAACAGCGAAATTGCAATGAAATGGCAGTGAGGTGTGGGATTGCATGCCGTAGCATATGGACAATGTGCTAGTAGTGGTGATGACAGATGGCGAACACATCATTGCAGTGGGCACATGAAAAATGCACTTGACTGCATGCCTCAATCCACACACGTAACATGTCGCCATGTGTGCACGCAATAATTAGATGCCTGATTACCTTGCCACGTACCGTCATGTGCCTAATTAGGCCGACCGGACCAACATTAAGCACCGGCAAATAAAGCACTTGGACACTGCTTTAGGATCACACGAAAAAAGCACCAGGCCTATTTAAGACAGAGCATCAGCAGCACCCCAACTGAGCACACAATGACCATCCCTGAGCTTCACTGCAACCGTTTCGGCACAAAATTCAACTTTTAGGTGAAGTTGGTTTGCGAAATTCCTGGGTACGATAGGCAAAACAAATGCCTCGAACACGGACGGCTATGCTGCTGGGGTGGGGGAGGACGCGAAGGTCAAGCACCACACCGGCACCTTGACGTCATCTTGGGCTTTTGTGCCATTCGTGCAGGAGTCGTACGGACGGCTGGGCAAGCAGACAAGCCTTTTTGTTAAGGAGTTGGCAATGCACTCAGCACTGTGCTCAGGGGGGGGGAAGGCAGATGTGTTACGCAAGGCCGGGTTAGCTAAGCGTCAGATCCACATTGAGCTGAGCATATCGCTGGCGCGGGAGTTGGCGGAGCGCGTCATGGCATACACACGTGGAGCGCGAATGCTGGGCTGTGTTGCGGCGCCGGTATCCAAACTCCTAGGGCACAGCGCAGACTAGGCTGCTGCGTTGACGCAAGCTTTTCGATTGCATAGGCAACCCGGCCTCCCTTGGGCCTTTATAAATACAAGTCCATACGTACTCAGGTCTCCCTAAGCTTAAATCACCTCACCTTTTTTATTTTGAACCACTGCACCTGCGGGCTAGCTGACTGCTGCTAACACCTCAGTTAGTGTCCTTATTGAGCAATATCGACCCGACGCCAAGCGGCTTGCTGTCGTCGTGGTGCTGTCCAAAGAGCTCCTCAAGTAAACTACTTTGCCTGTGCAGAATCCACCGTTTGCGAAACCGCCAGAATTGCTGAAATCCTTGCGTCATTTGCCTGATGCGTTGGCGGTCCCACCAGCATGCCTAGGAGTGCAACAGCAGGGCGAGCTGCTGCTCGACCGGCGGCAGCAGCAGCAGCAGCAGCAGCAGCAGCAGCAGCAGCAGCACCGCCGTCCAGAAGGAGTGCACGATTGCAAGGCCGTCGAAACACAGCACTACAGGCAGAGCAGGAGAACGACGCTGCTATCGAGGGTGATACCGGCACCAGGCAGCAGCGTCTGCGAGCCGCACGAGACAGAGCCAGGAGGAGCCAACCAGAGTCTGCAGCACAGCGGCAAAGTCGCGCTGCAAGAGGCCGAAGCAGAAAGTCTGTTCCGAAACCGGAGGCATTCTACCAGGCTGCGATTGCCAGGGCAGCGCTAGTCAAAGCGGGTGATAGGGTGGAGACATTGACAAAATTCTACACGGAGGAGGTGGAGGCGTATGGTTTTCCTGAAAGCATATCTGAGGTGCCGTTCCCGCCGGTGGTCAGCCAGGAGGTGATGCAGCACCGCATCGCCGAAGCACGAGAGGAACTCATGGGCGGCCAACTGCTGTAAGTGCTGTTGACAACGTTTAATCCTGTGTAACGGTTTGCAGCCAGCAACACTTGGACTGTAACGTGTTAAGGCAGAACAGCACAGCAGGCTCAAGGAATTGGATACCGTAACGGGTTATGCTTCACTGTGTTGTCCTTGCTTGTGCTGGCATACATTGTGCCAACGAACGACTTAATTGTGCATTCCAGGTCTTAAACAACTGCTCTCTTACAACAAGTGATGTGTATAGGTTTATGGGTATGCTACCTTATTCTCGCGTGTTCTCTTGTAGTAGTAGTAACGTTGACCATAAGTGACTTACTGTTAATGATGGCACTGCTCTATTACACTACAATGAGTGATGTGCTCGCGTACTTGGACTTAGCCGTCGACGATGCATTTGCTCACTTGCAATAATCATTATTTACATGGCGTGTTTTTTTTAGGAGAGTCGACTGAACGCCAGGCTACCGCTGTCTTCTAATGACAATTCATTTGCTTACTTGCAATTTTCCTCATTTACAGGGGAATCTATGGCAGTCTTTTTTTTTAAATTAAGGGAGATGGCTGAACGCTACTACTACTAGGCTACATACGCTTCACTGTGTTGTCCTTGCTTGTGCTGGCATGCATTGTGCCAACGAACGACTTAATTGTGCATTCCAGGTCTTAAACAACTGCTCTCTTACAACAAGTGATGTGTATCGGTTTATGGATATGCTACCTTATTCTCGCGTGCTCTCTTGTAGTAGTAGTAACGTTGACCATAAGCGACTTACTGTTGATGATGGCACTGCTCTATTACACTACAATGAGTGATGTGCTCGCGTACTTAAATTTAACAACCATGCACGGAAACGCCACCGATTGTATGGCAGCTGAAGCCTGACGTATGTAGCCTAGTAGTAGTAGCGTTCAGCCATCTCCCTTAATTAAAAAAAAAAGACTGCCATAGATTCCCCTGTAAATGAGGAAAATTGCAAGTGAGCAAATGAATTGTCATTAGAAGACAGCGGTAGCCTGGCGTTCAGTCGACTCTCCTAAAAAAAAAACGCATGGGTATGCTACCTTATTCTCGCGTGTTCTCTTAAAGTAGTAGTAACGTTGACCATAAGTGACTTACTGTTGATGATGGCACTGCTCTATTCTACTACAATGAGTGATGTGCTCACGTACTTGGACTTAACCGTCGACGATGCATTTGCTCACTTGCAATAATCATTATTTACAGGGGAATCTATGACGTTTTTTCTTTAGGAGAGTCGACTGAACGCCAGGCTACCGCTGTCTTCTAATGACAATTCATTTGCTCACTTGCAATTTTCCTCATTTACAGGGGAATCTATGGCAGTTTTTTTTTTTTAAATTAAGGGAGATGGCTGAACGCTACTACTACTAGGCTACATACGTCAGGCTTCAGCTGCCATACAATCGGTGGCGTTTCCGTGCATGGTTGTAACAAGCGAATTTAATGCTTGTTGCGCTCAAGGAATAGGTTCAAAAGTTTATGCATGCTACCTTATTGTCGCGTATTCTTCTTGTAGTAGTAGTAACGTTGATCATAAGTGATTTACTGTTGATGATGGCACTGTTTTTTACACTACAATGAGTGATGTGCTCGCGTACTTGGACTTAACCGTTGATGATGCATTTGCTCACTTGCAATATCCATTATTTACAGGGGAATCTATGGCGTTTTTTTTTTAGGAGAGTCGACTGAATGCCAGGCTACTGCTGTCTTCTAACAAGGGAAAAAAAACTTCTAATAAGGGAATCCCCTGCTTGTACTACATATACGCTGTGATGGTACTGTTATTATACAATGAGTGATGTGCCTGTGTATGTCTGGAGTTGACCGTTGACAATTAATTTGGTCACTTGCAATTTTCCCCATTTACAGGGGAATCTATCTAATCGGTGACGTTTCCGTGCATACTTGTACCAAGTGAATTTAATGCTAGAACTAATGTACATACTTCCAGAAGTATACGCTATGTTGGCACTGCTCTTTTAACAAGATGAGTGATGTGATGATGTATGTGCTGACTTGCGACTTTCATTTGGACTTAACCGCTGACGCTGCATTTGCTCACTTGCAATTTTCCTATGGCACGTTTTTTAGAAGAGTCAGCTAAATGCTACATACGTATACGTCAGGCTACTGCTGCCATACAATCGGTAAGATGAGTGATGTGACGACGTATGTGCTCACCTGCAACCTTCATTTGGACTTAACCGTAGACGATGCATTTGCTCACTTGCAATTTTCCTCGTTTATAGGGGAATCTATGGCATTTTTTCTTAGAAGAGTCGGCTAAGTGTGCTACATACGTATACGTCAAGCTACTGCTGCCATACAATTGGTGACGTTTCTGTGCATACTTGTAACAAGTGACCTTATTGCTTGTGCTATATACTTGAACAAGGAATATGCTATGATGGCACTGATCTCTTACTAAGATGAGTGATGCGATGACGTATTTGCTCCCTTGCGCAACCTTCATCATTTACGGGAGAACCTCGAATTGAATCTATGGTATACGTACTGGCAACTTGCTGCATGTCGCACCAGTTCCTGGAAGAAGTTTACCCGTGTACTGTAACGTTTACAGCTGCTCATGGATGGATGTTGTTGACCACACCGCCAATGACTTCCAATTCGTGCTGCGTGTTAAACTTTATGCTGCAGTGGCGAGTGCGGCGTATGCATCTTGCGAAGGCCAGTCAAGTCTCTTCACGACTATACTGTCGGCGGAGCCGATGCAGATAACGGTGAGCGCTGCATTTCCTCAAAATGCCTTGAAGTGTTGCGCGGCGTCGACGGTGTTGTGCCTGCAGAGGCTGTCGGCGTGGTGTATGAAGGAGACCGCAGTGGTGTGCTGACAGGTCTGGTGCTGAATAGAGCTTGTGTGTTCGCAGCTGCAACAGACACTGATGATACCGCACTCACGATATGCGACAAGTGTCACAGAGACCTCACTCGTAAGAGAAGGTCGACGCCTGCTAGTTCGAAACCCACCACTAGCACGCCTGATAGCAGTGACTCAGATATAGAGTCGGACGCTAGCGACGATAGCTCCGACGATGACCATGTCATCGAGTACAGCCCGATCATACCGGAGGCCGCTGTGGCGAACGGGCTGTACTTTGGTGCTGTTGAGCCCTTGTGGGGTGAGGCGACATGGGCGGAGGTCATGCTTGTGCTGCCGGTGAAGGTGTCTGTGTACGTCATCGCCATGCGCGAGAAGGAGATTAACAACATTCCTGGCTCCGCACAGCGCAGCATGCGCGGCACCGTGACATTTACCATGCAGGACCTGCCCAGCATTGTCAGCAAGCTGCCTGCAACGCTTGACGAGCTGCGGCAAATGGCAACAATCGTCTTTACGGGGCGCACAGCGCCGACACCGGCGAAGCTGGCGAAGTACCTGCTGGTCCGCAGGGATATGGTACGTCGTCTGATACAGTGGCTGGTTGACAATGAAGAAATGACTCTTGTGGACCGTGCAAACCTAGCGCTGCATCGATTGGACGATTTGCCCGAAAATGATGTTCCACGACAACTAGCAGAGGCCGTCGTGGTGACGGACGACAGAGCAAACGTGCAGGGGCAGGAACAATCCGGGTACACGCGCACCGACTTGGAAACGGCATCAGATTCTGCCGCAGGACTCGCAGGGAACAGCGGCATCAGGCCAGTAGCTCACCATGGGGCTCAAGCTCCTGCAATGTCCATGGACGACATGCTTGATGAGCTGGCGCTGGGTTCATCGCGCAGAGGCCGCCGCGGTGCAGGTGACTCAGAGACTTCAGGACCCCCTCCCCTCGGGGGGGGCGCGCTCAGCGGCCTCCGCAGGGTTGTGGGGCTGAGCTATGGCAGCGACAGTGATATCGCCTTGGATGACGGGGCTGTGAATGAGACCGCATCAGATTCTGCCAGTGACATGGTGGTCGACACGGCTGACTCAGAGACTGCAGCCCCCCTTCCCCTCGGGGGGGGCGCGCTTAGCGGGCACCGCACTGGCAGGGTTGTGGGGCGGAGCTATGGCAGCGATAGTGATCAGGCCTTGGATGGCAACACTGCGCGTGACATGGTGGTCGACACGATTTCGTTGTCCGACAGCAGCAGCGACAGTCACTCTCTCGATCAAGGCGACCGGCAACCCCCGGGACTTGCACCTGGCGGCGCCACGGTCGATTCCGCGAGAGATGTTGAAGCACAGCATGAAGCTGCCACCTTGGCAGCTGCAATAATTGTCAGCAGTTTCCCGCCCTTGCCGACGGAGTATGCAGACATGATGGCGCTGATCCCGGAGTGGTTGGCGGGGGTGCACGCGCTGAGGGAAGGGAGACATGATGCCAGCGGCGGCACTGTCGACGCAACGCCGCAGCTCCTTCGTGATGGCGATTCAGACTGGCCAATATGGCGCAGCAGCACGCCGTTCGCACAGCGTCACAGTAACAAGCCCAACGGCAACTGCTTCGTGCACGCCCTGCTGCACGGCCTCGGATGGACCGCCACAACGAGGCTCAAGCCGAGGACCCGCGACGTGTGGGACGTCAAGGCCCTGTTGGCAGATGGCATGGTGAACTTCGTCACCAGCGGCAGGTGTGGGACTCTGCAGGACGTTCTGGAGGCGGCTCGATTGGCACGGGCCGGCGCGACAGACCAGGGTTTTCAGCTCCTGCGACTCGGTCACGCTGACCACTTCAGAGCTGCCGCTGGTGCGCTGGACATGGCCAGCGCCCAAGCCGCCGCCGACACGGATGCCGGTGCATTGCCGCTGCTTGAAGCGTTGTGGGGCGATGTGCGTCGGCTGTCCAGTTGGGGGGAGTTTCAGCCCGTGCAGAGCTGGGCTGTGGTGGCGAGAGTGTTCCGTGTTTCGGTGACCGTATGGGTCCCGGATGGGCGCGGGTCGCACGAAATCATGCGGTGCTTCGGCTTGCCGACGGTATTCACGCCGGCCGACTCCGTATCCGAAGCGGCACCGCCGAATGCGGTGAGGCATCTGGACGTCCTCTTCTCAAACGCTGGCAGTCCTGATGCGCAGCTGACTCCTGATGAGCTGGTGAGAGGGGATGCCGCCCACTATCTGCAGCACGCTGTCAGGGGGGATCACTACGAGCTGTTGTCTCGCGAGCTAGCTGCGAGTCCAACAGGGCAGGTGCTGTCAGTGCCAGTGGAACGCCTTCAAGTTAGAGCGTCGTTTTCCGCGCGCACTTTCGAGATCATCAGACTGCACGACAGCGAGGCGAGCAGAGTCTGGATGTCCCGATGGTCACCGGCTCCCACTGCCTGCGCTCGGGCCGCCCGCCGCGCGCATGTTGCCAGTGCAAGTGGTTTGGGCGGGGTCCAGAACGATCTCGGGCGGCCGTCCAGCGCTGCGCTAGAGGAGTGGCGACAGATGCGGTCCGAATTTGAGCATGCCAGTGGGTCGATAGCGCGCACCGTGCAAGAGGAGGTGTGGCAGCTGCAGTCCGAATCGGATCGCAGCGGCCCGTTTGAATGGGTTGAGGACTATACCGGCGTCATGGACATCACAGCTCAGTCGAGTGACCCGGCCGCGCGACAGCGTGACGGTCTCGCGCAGCTGGTCTCGCAGCGCAAGGGTGGGGCGAAAATGCTGGTGGTGCCTACGGCGCACACATTACTGCGAGACTACAACCACCCCGAAATATGGAAACACACATTCCCGATGCTGTTCTCGCTGGGTTTCGGGGTGCTGGACGCCGCTCGGCCCCGCAAGCTGAGCCTGCAGTCATGGGCCCGCATCTTGCTGGACAGCACCGACCCGCGGTTCAGGCTGCACAACCAGTTCGCGTTCGTGCTGGCCTCTCTGATCATGCGCCGCCAGCTGATGACGCAGGTCACCTTCAAGCTGAAGGGCGGCTACCCTCGTCCTGGGCGGCCGGCACCTAGGCCGTCGCCGCAGCTGGAGCTGATATCGACAGTGTCGGTGGAAGAGCTGGAGATCGCTGCGGCGGAGGCTGCCTCCGGCGTGTACAGCCCTCAGGTCTCCGCGGGCGTGCGAGCGCTGGTGAACAACATCCACATAACCGGAAACCACGTGATGTGGACGCCGTTCGCGCGCCGCCGGTCCAGGCTGATCATGGACTCCTACATGAAGGTCTTCGGGCAGCCGCTGTTCTGGATCACCATCAATCCCAGCGACCTCACTTCTGGGCTCCTCATGTACTTCCATGGCACGAAAATCGACATCGAAGGGGCCGAGCTGTCGGAACTGCTGCCTGACTTCCGCGAGCGCGCACGCATGGTCGCTGCAGACCCTGACTCCGCGGCGCGGTACTTCCACACAGCCATCGACACGATCACCACCACAGTGCTGGGTCAAGGGCAGCCCGATGGCGGTATCTTCGGCCACTTGAAGGCGTTCGCAGGCAACGCTGAAGAGCAGAATCGGTGGACGCTGCACTTCCACATGGTTCTCTGGATCATGGGGTTCTGGGAATCTACGCGTCTGTACAAGGTGCTGCATCGCATGGCCACGCCGGCGGAGAGGAAAGGCTTCCTGCAAGACCTGGCGCGCTTCATAGACGCCGTCATCATCCAGTCTGCGCCGACCGTCGACGATGTGCGCGCCGCCATGCATGCGCAGCCACTCGCTTCAACGGCTGCGCCGGGGCTGGCAGCGGGTGCCGCTTCTGCTGCAGGCCCTGCTGCCGCGGCGGCTGCACTGGCACGGGACGGTCCGCCTGCGGTTGACGCCGGTCCTGCCAGTGAATCTGACTGTGAAGCAGACGATGTGGAACGACACGACGCCGTGCGCGAGCCGCTGCGGCCGCCACGGCCACAACAAGTGGACAGCATGGAGGTGGTGGATGACGCTGATGCCACTGACACTGGCAGTGGTGGAGTCAATAGTACGAACGGCAACAGTCGCGATCAGCGCCCGCCTGACTCGCAGTCGCAGGCTGAAGGCGCCTCCAAGCCAGACGGCGCCCCTGCCACTGGCAGTGGCGTGCCGACTCCTCATCCGTCCAGACTCACGCCCGCAACGATGGAGATGGCGCCTCCGTTAGACCCCGGCATGGCCTTTTACGCTGAGATGGTAGCGGCCACCCTGGGCCGAGTCGCAGAGAAGGTGAACCGTCACAGCAAGCAGCACACCTTCACGTGCTTCAAAAAGGACCCCAGCAAAAAGGTTTGCCGGTTCGGCTATGTCAATCCGGAAGGGAGGCCCCTAGTGCAGAACACGTGCGTGGACATCTGCGGACCGGATCTGGCAGCAGTCGCAGCAGCCATCAACAACCGTTACGATGGGTCACCACGGTCCGCTGCCGGCCTGGCGGCAGCGGAAGCTGCAGCGGAGGCAGTGCTGCGGCAAGCCGTTGACGGTCACCCGCACGAGTACGCCTTCGTGTGTCAGGTGGCCAGAAGAGACGGGTGAATGAACGCCTACAACATCGCGCTCATGGAACTGATCAAGTCCAATATGGACGTCACGCAGCTGCTGGCGAGCAGCGGGGGTGACGTGCGCGGGCTGGCATTTTACGTGACAGACTACGCATCGAAGTGCGAGCTGAGCGCCAAGAATCTGTACTCTCTGTTGGTGGCGGCGGCTCGGCAAATGAGACTAACGGCTGAGCGTCGCGACAGCGAGGGCGAGCCCATGAGCGCCAGCGCCATCGGCAGCGGCCTCGTCTTCAAGAGCCTGTGCAAGGCATGCACTAACCAGGAGATGGGAGGGCCGGTCTTGCTGAGCCTCGTGCACGGCTGGGACGACTTCAAGTGCTCTCACCAGACAGCCAACGTCAACATGCGCACGCATCTCGCGTGGGTGAACCGGGTACTGAAACGGCGCGACCGCGACGCTGCAGCAGCAGCCCGGGCCGCTGCCGCCGCGGGCGCCGTCCCTCAGGCTGAGGCTGGCACTGGCAGGTCTCTGCCAGAGCCTGAGGCCGCCGCGCTGCGCCAAGCCGCGCTGGTAGGCGATGAAGGGCACGAAGGAGCCCGCGCGCCGGCAAGTGACTCAGGGTCTGCCGGCGAGTCAGACTCAGACGAGAACGCCGTGGCTCAAGCTGCCGCTGCGAGGGCAGCCGATGAGTGCGCTCATATCATCCGCATCGGCGCAGACGGCCGAGCCCTCACTTCGACGTGTCAGTACGAGGATTACGCCCTGCGAGGAGAGCAGCTGGCTGGGATGTGCCTGTTTCTGTACGTCATGCACATCAACTACGTTGACCGGACGCCTGCAGACAGGAAGGCGGTGTCCGACGCGCTGGAGCTGAAGGAGCAGCCGGTGCAGACGGCCCAGCTGAGGCTGCGTCACCTCAGGCTGCCGGCGCTGAAGCCGGCAGCGCGGCGGCTGAATCAGATTCAGATGACGCGCTGGCAGCGAACTCCGGGAACCGGCGTGTCTCGGAGTCAGACTCGGAGTCTTCAAGTTCGAGCGAGTCTGGCTCGGGCGCAAGCTCAGAGTCTGCACCTGCCAGCGCCCCTCGCCGGGGCAGGCAGCAACAGGACAGATACGAGTTCAGCAAGCAGCATCCCCGATACGCAATGCAGCTTCAAAAGCTTCGCGCGGCGCCTGCAGTGCCGAACATGATGCAGGAGATACCGCTGCGCACGGCCCAGCCAGACAAGTACGCTGAGCTGGTCCTGACGTGCTTCGTGCCGCACACGGCTGACTCAGTCAGCGATCTGAGGCCCGCCGGGCAGACGTGGTCGCAGGCGCTCGAAGCCCGCGAAGCCGCAGCGGTGGGCGCGCCGAACGGCTTTCCGTCGGACGTGCAGTACTTCCTGTACAACATTCGCACCATGCAAGCGGGCAGGGCCGCCCAGCGCTCCGAACAGGAGAGAAGGCGCCGCGATCGCGGTCGACGCGCTCAGGCTGGACCAGGTGGACCGCGGCCTGGTCACGGTAGTGCGGACGAGGATCTCGCCGCTGGCACGCAGCCAGTGCGCGACGTGGACGGCATACTCTGCGCTGCACTGGATCACAGCGATGACGACGGTTTGTCCGACTTCTCAGACGAGGAGGAGGTGGACGACGATGACAGGCATGCCGTCAGAGCAGCCAATTACAGGTCCAGGCTGAACGCCGTGCACGAGCAACTGCTGCGCTTGTGCAGAGGGTTCGGGATCATCGGGGCGGGCGACGGCAGTGGCGACGGTACTGCAGCCGCTGCGCCAGCCGCAGTCGCTGCGGCGGCTGCAGCAGCAGCTGCTGAGCCTGCTGCCGCAGCGCCGGCGCCTGCGCACTCGCTCCAGTTGCGGGGCGGATTCGGCAACGTGCTGGACGCAGACGGCGGGCGCAGGTGTCAGCAAATGAAGCAGGTGCTGCAACAGATGCATGCAGCTACAGAGAAGCGAGAATGGGAGGAAGCGCGCGCCAGGCGATCGAGGATAAACGATGAGATGAACGCCGTGTATCAGGCAGAACTTCATGGACCGGCGGCCACCGATGCTGCCGCAGGCGGTGCTACAGGGAGCGCCTACCGCGCAGCAGCGGCCCGCGATTTGCCGCCATACATCCGGTCCCTGATAGAAAGCAGCACGGCGCGCCCGACGGCGCTGGGCACTCAAGAAGCAGAGCAGCGTCGCCGTGAAGCGAACGCTGAGGCGAACGCCTCTGATGTAGGGCAGATGCGGCAGGATGGCGCGGTGTCGGCCGCGGCGTGCAAAATCGCCGACGCTTTCGGTCTTAACCGCAAGCAGCGGCTGGTCCTGTACCTGTTCGACGTGCAGCACCGAGCGCAGCGCAAGCCCGACGGGTCGCCCAACCCCGACGTGCCAGCCCTCAGACTGTTTGTGGGCGGCGAGGCTGGGGCAGGCAAAACTTGGGTGATCATGGCTGTCAAGGCGTATCTGTTGGCGCCGGGTGTCAGGCCTGCGCTGATGCAGGTGGGGGCTTTCATGGGGAAGCAGGCTTCGGCAGTGGGCGGTCAGACTTGGCATTCGCTGATGGGCATGACCATCAAAGGAGGGGGGCGAAGCGCGAGAGACATGGCTGCGCGGCGAGCGGAGATGGTAAGGGAGATCGACGTGCTCGTCGCAGAGGAAGTGAGCATGTTCGACGGCAAGATGCTAGCCCGGGGGCACGAAGTCATGAGCGAAAACCACAAGGCTCAACTGGAGCGGGAGGGGCGGGACACCTCTACGTTCTACGGCGGCGTCACTCTCATCGCCGTCGGCGACTTCAACCAGATGAAGCCGGTGGGAGGGCCGAGCATGTGCTTGTACAACGGCGCCGCCGACCGCGCAGCTGCGGCTGCCGGAGATAGGAGCGCCGAAGCGAGCGCAACCAAGTACAAGCCGACCAACTCGCAGATCAAAATGAAGCTGGGGGAGCAGCTGTGGGCGCACGGCATGAACGCTGCCATATACCTCGACGGCAAGAACAACCGCTACGGGGACGACTCGCTGTACGCGGGCATCATGGGACGATGCCGCCTTCGCACGCTGTCGCAGACAGACATCGACTTGCTGAACAGCAGAGTCATCGGCACGACGCTGTCGTCATTGCCTGCGCACCTCCGCGATATGGTGAACAGTGGCGCACTGCCGCCTCCGCCGGCGCTTGCGGATTTTCAAGACGCCACGTTCATCCTGTTCCGAAACGAAGAGCGCTGCAAGCTGATACCGGGCCTCGCTCGCAGCTTCGCAGTGAGGAACAACAACGTGCTCATAACGGCGACCGCGATGGACAAGATCTACGCCGACAACTCGAGGGACATGAACTACGCAGGGCGGCTCAGGCCGAGGTGGCCCAAGTTCATCCGCGACGGTGTGGACGTGCTGCCAGATGGGAAGACCGGAGACAGGCCGCTAGTAGTAAACTACCTGGTGGTCGGCTGGACGTACACACTGCGCATCGTCGGCGAGCACTACGTCAGCCTGGGCATCTGCAACAACGGCACCGTCACGCTGAGGGCCGTCTACTTCAACGTACTGGAAGCCGCGGACGTGCCACGCGCTGACGCGGGCTTCAGCAAGTACGTGTGCAAGCGCATGCCGCCATACGTGGTCTTGCACAGCGCCGAGGCGGAGCGGAAGGGCTTGCAGCTGCCCGGGCTGCAGCCCGGGGAGTTCATCATGGGGCCCACTGAAAAGAAGTTCGAGGTGAAGCTCAGAAGGCGCGTGCTGAAGATCGCGAGGACCTCGCTGGGCTTGATCCCAGACCAGCCCAGCAGCGTGAACAAGATGCAAGGGGCGACGTGCGAGTACATGATCGCCAACATCATGAAGCCGCTGGACGGTCTCTTGGACAAGAACGCCGCTTACGTCGCGCTGACGAGGGTCAGAGGGCTGCGGTACCTGGCCCTCGTGCAGCCGGTGACGCAGCAGATGCTGAACGTGCCGAGGGATCGCGACGAGGTGGCAGACGAACAGCGGCTGCTGGCACTGCAGGAGCGGACCATAGCCACCTTCTTGCGAGGCGAGCCGCAGGGCTTAGAGCTGTCGGAGGCGGCGCAGACGACAGCGGCGGCAAGCCCGCCGCAGAACGTACTGCTGGAGATGGCAGAGGAGAGGCGCGAGGAGCTGGTGGCAGATAACGCGCGTCACCGCGCTCAACAGCAGCGGCGACTCGGAGCGGCGGCGAGCCGCATCAGCTTGAACTAGCTCGCAGTGTAAAGGTGCGCAGTGCCACGCATATATGTATGCCAGTGGGTAATCATGTGTAAGCACTTAAGAATTCTAGCCACAACACTTGAAGTTGACTCGGCATCGTTATGGCATTGAACACCAGCATGACAGTGTGCTCAGTGGCACGTGCACATCTGCGCAACTTTTTCTGGGTGCATCATTTGGTATACCATGTACATACTGTACTTGTTGCTTTAAAAAGAGATTGCAGGTGCAGCGGCTGAGCATCCTTGCTTGCCTTGAGCTCTAGTATCCTGATTGTCTGTTCATTTGCAGCTGATACGTCTATGATCTACATGTGCAGGTAGAGCATGCCATGCGCAGCATCTACAGGGGCCTTAAGACCCTATGTAGCTACCCCCTACCGAAGCACCCCGGGCAAATGTACGTCCCCATCGTTAGTCGTTTGTATCGTTTTGACGTTGCTATCGTCTGTATCGTTCGTTGGCGTCATGGGTTGTCTTGTAACATCGCGCGCGTAGGTGGTGACATGTCACATGATGTCAGCCTTCTGAGCGAACGGCAGCGAGCATGGAAATACAGCAAAAAATGCTGGCACTAACACCAGGACGCAGCAGCAGCTACGAGAGAGCGGCCTGCACGAGCTCACAGGAACAGCGACAGCCTTAAGGAGGAGAATGGGAAGCAGAACTCGAACAGCAGGAGGGCGAGAACGCGGTGGAAGGGTCTGCCAGCCGTAGCCGGAGCAGCACAAAGGTAAGGACGACCAATGTTCACTCTCAGCACATCTCGGCAAGGCAAACATGATGTCTTATCCTGCCAAAGCCACCAGCAACTCTGACGGTGTGCTGGCCAAGATCAGATGCCCGGCTTGCGTCCCTGCGGGGAGCGAGCACTTGGAAGGTGCGTTCACGCAGTCACGAAACAATTTATGCCTTATTTGTACAGCCTCCGTGCGAACCGTGCTCCATCCGATCTACGATGCAGGCACCAGCACGGTGCGGTCG